>PJEM01000229.1:349830-539060 GCA_004023845.1 Helogale parvula
CTCTATCTATGATATAGACTTAGGATGTTGTTTGTATGGGACATTAAGGGCTTTTTCATTGAAATGCCTCAGTGGTAAAAATTGGTATGTAGGGAGCCACAGGGTCATTATTTGAGTTTTTAGTAAATAGTAATACCATTCGGGGTGCCTGGATGGCTCAGTCAGTAAAGCATCTGACTCTTGGCTTCAGCTCAGGTCATGATCTATTTCAGGATTTGTAGCCTCCTTGGAAATCTCTCTCCCTCTCTCTTTTCCCCTCCCCCAGTCACTCTCTCTCTCTCTTTCTCTCATAAATCAATAAACTTAAAAAAAACTAGTAATAACCTTTTCACAATCCCAGCATTTATATATACTTTAAGATTATTAAATAAATATGTAATTATTATTTAAATAATTTAATTATAGTTTTAAAGATGATTTAAATCATTGCAGATGAGTATTAGAAAGCTGAATACATAAAAATTCAAAAGTCCACTTGAAGGCAAAGAGACACACAATTCTCTATCATCATAAGTAATGAATTACTTCTTATTTTTTATAATTTGGTGGGAAATCATACAATTAAAAATCTGTTTGAAGCAACTGCTGCTCCAAGAATGAAAGAGCAACTGACATCAAGCTGCTCTCAGTTCTCTAGTAAGTCTTTGTTTTTAAAATTTTTTATTAATTTTTGAGAGACAGAGAGAGACAGCGTGAGCAGGGGAGGGTCAGAGAGAGAGGGAGATACAGAATCTGAAGCAAGCTCCAGGCTCTGAGCTAGCAGTCAGTACAAAGCCTGACGTGGGGCTCGAACCTACGAACTGTGAGATCATGACCTAGGCCGAAGCCGACGCTCAACCAACTGAGCTACCCAGGTGCCCCTCAATTCTCCAAAAAACTATGAGTCTGGACAAAATATATCAGGTGAAAATATGAGATCGATGTTTTAAGCGTTTGGTGGTACAGATGGCAATTACAGAAGGAAGTAAATTCATGGTGCAAGCCCATAGATCACTCCAGCTCTCTGTAGCTCTGTTTCCTGACTGACATGGCAAACTCCAGTCAAATAGACTGTGGCGGTCTATTTGAACTGAGGAGGCAGATGTCAGGGTTCAGGGACAGATGAAGTAGATGAACTCAGAGTAGAGCAGTAGGGAGGAAAGGGCTGCCCAGACAAGAACTTCAAAACTCTTGTGTGGAAATTTCCTGGGATCCCCTGACAAAGAGCAGGCGGCACATGTTCAGGGCAATATCACAGGAAGCTTACCAGAGAGAAGGTGCTGTAGGATTGAAAACAGAACAGAGACGCTAGATATCAAGCAGTGTTATGGAAATGCTGGATTTCCAGACCAATCATAATGTACGTGTTACCACTCCTAGCATTCAATTGTGACAACAGAAGCACCATACCTTATTAGTCAAGATTATGTCTTAGATTTTGGATGGATTACTGTCTTAAGAAAGTCTAGAAGCAAGATTGGCAAACCACCAGGGAAACAAAATTGAAGGTTGAAACTTACTGTGTTCAAGAGACTTGGAAAACCCTTTGGATTTTTCACAGATACGGATAAACAGAACCTGAAAACAAGTTGCACAAGTTCAAGTGTCCAACAATCATTAACATTTATAAAAACATTAATATTTTTAGAGGAATATAACAGTCTTGGTGGTCTTCAATGTATCATCAACAAGTCTTGTCAGAATAAAAAAAGTATGCAACATGGGAAAAGCAAAAAAATGTGACACTTAGCCACGAATAGAAATCTGTTATCAGAGACCTAAACCAGATGACTTTGACGTTGTACATAAGAGATAGAGTTAAAGGAAATAATTTGAGGGGCGCCTGGGTGGCTCAGTCCAGCTTCGGCTCAGGTCATGATCTCACGGTTTGTGCGTTTGAGCCCCGCGTTGGGCTCTGTGCTGACAGTTTAGAGGCTAGAGCTTGCTTCAGCTTCTATGTCTCCCTCTCTCTCTGACCCTCCCCTGCTCACACTGTCTCTCAAAAATAAATAAAAAAACATAAAAAAGGAAACAATTTGAATATTTTCACCTACCTAGTACCAAAGTAGGAAGGATTGATTGGAAAGAGAAACCAGAAGGCCAGTTCATTGAAGGAAATGTTCTATATCCCTATTCAGGTGGAAGTTACATCAAGGTATATATTTGTCATGGTCACTGAATTGTGCACTTAGAGTGTATGTATTTTAATTTACACAAAGTATGCCTCAAATAGGTTGAGAAAATATGTTTGACCAAAAATCTCTCATATTATATTTTGCAAGTTACCCTTCCTGGTGAAATGCTTTCCATCTTTTACCAATAGTGTGTAAAATCTTATAACATATCTCTCATGTTTTCATTTCAGATGGTGGGACACACAAAACTTGAAACAAAACAAAACAAAACAAAAACAACACTACTGATTGGCAAGAGAAATTTAATGTCACAGCAGGTATCTGAAAGCACTCATCATCCTTTGCTTTGATCTGTTGTTTAAAATGCCCTAGGGTATTTATAGGGTTACAGCAGATGTTAGTTTAACTGTAGCAAAATGTGATCACACTAACACTTAGAAAAATGTTCTTAAGCAGTAATAATTAAGTATCTCATAGACTTTAACCTCTTTGTCATAAAATTAAGGTAAAAGATCTCATATGTATGTATAGTCATCATTCAAAATATGCCTATATTTCCTCATATACTTAATGTTTTCTGCAAATGATAAAATAATATTCCTATTTTTTCTAATAATACATGTATTTTTATTTTAATGATGAAGCGATGAAAATAATCAGATATCAGTTGAAAAATTCAAACTAAGTCATCAATTACAAGCAGTACTTGAAGAAAAAATTTTAAGTCTTATATTCATTCTGGAATCCATATTTGTTTGATTTCTTACTTTATCAAGTGTACTATATAGAATCTTTTTTTTTTCACAAGTTCTTTTAAGATTTTTTTCATCAAATTGAACCTTTAAAAGTAAGTCTTATTGATTTCTTCTGATGAACATAAGAATACTAACTTTATGACAGAAAGGTCAGTAGGTTAAGTATCTGACTATTCTGGTTCAGGTCATAATCTCATGGTTTGTGGGATCAAGCCCCACATTGGGCTCTATGCAGACAGTGTGGAACCTGCTTGAGATTTTCTCCTTCCCTCTCTCTCTGCCTCTCCCAAGCCTGTGCACTCTCTCTCTCAAAATAAATAAACTTTTTAAAAAGTAACAAAAACAACACATTTTGTGTTATGATTGCTCAAATCATATGAACAAAATATGATTGCTCAAATTTTGTGTTATGTATGTGGCTATTACATTATCTCTAAATAAATGCATTGTTCTAACCCTTTAAAAACGCATATTAGAAATTTATATTTCCGGATATAGTCTGGTTAATATGTCTGTTTAGATAAAAGTAAAAAGCATACTTGTGTAATGTAGAATAATTTTTTTTCTTAAGAACTCAAGAGTGGGGAAAAAATGTTTCCTTCTTAATGCTATAAAGTTTAGTTCAGTCTTAACACCTTCTTCAGCAATCTCTCTCTTTTTCTCCACAGGTGTCACTGCTGCCTGCTGTCAGTAACAAGCATTGAAGACCTCAGAAATCCCTTTCCTGCCACTACTGTCAACAGCCACATAAGATCAGCACCAGGCTACAGTTCTCCTGGGCCTCTAATGAAACTGAGTCAGCCCTTCCTACCCATCTATAAAGGGACCGTACAAGGTAGTGATTGACAAAGTTTCTAGCTTGAGTACTCTAAAAATGCTTTCACATGCTGGAAGTCAGCTATCATTTAGATCATTAATATACTTTAAAGAGATTTCATTCTTTTTCAATGAGCCATACAAAATACCAAATGTTCAATACGTTATTACTTGTATATAAACTGTACTACAAATACACAGAGGATTGAAAAAGCATTAGCCCCAGGGATAGTCCCTTGATCCAATCATGTGCAATCATGATATCACTTCATCTTAACATATGATATATTATTTACTGGACAAATAAAGCAAAACCAAAAATGTGTCTTTTGAACTATTGCCTAAGACACTCTGTCTTCTGGATGGGGAGACTTTGGCTATTCGTTGACCTTCTTGGCCTACTGAGCATGCAGCAAGGTCAAATGAAACTAAGAGAAGAAACAAAATTAATAGACCCTATTCTGAATGTTAGAATCTAGTAATTCCTAAAGCAGTCTCAAACGTCTAGACATCCACCTATATGTGACATTTAATTTTTTTCCCTTTTGTTTCTTCCTCCCCACTCAGGTTCGTCTCCCTCATTCTTTTTCAGCTTTAAATAAAGTTTCTGGCATTTTCATAAAGTTTATTGTTAAAATGTTTTGTGTTAAAAATAGCTTAACTAGCGTTTTCTGTGATACTGAATATTTCATTAATTTGTCTTTTTGATGCAAAGAATGCATATTTATTAGTTCACCCATTTATCACATATTTATTGAATGCTATTATATGCAAGAAATATTAGGTTCTGCATTTGCAGCAGTAAAGACAATTCTTCCTCCAAATTGCAAAGTATACAGACATCTATCTATCTATCTATCTATAGATTTACCACACATCCATAATATATAGACTACCTATTATATATCTATCACACATCTATCACTATGTATGTATCTTACATATTGTACTATAAATGAAGATGAAGAAGATTGATACAAATCAAGCAAAACTTTTTCATTTTGAAAATAAGAAAACTTATTTTTAGTCTCTAGACTAAAGTTTCACTCAGCAGCCCACTTTAAAATTGTTTTATGTGTAAGATTTAGGAGTGTTGGTAGCCATAGAAGACATGAAGATTGTTTAACTAGTTATCCAATTTTAAAGTTAGAAGAGCAAAACAATGGGCAGATGAAATTTAGGAAGCAGATTAACATGCAGCTCTTATTTTCTTTTTTAAAACTTATTTTTATTTTTATTTTTGAGAGAGAGACAGCATGAGCAAAGGAGGATCAAAGAGAGAGGGAGACACAGAACGTGAAGACAGGCTCCAGGCTCCAAGCTGTCAGCACAGAGCCTGACGCGGGGTTCGAACCCACAAACCGTGAGATCATGACCTGAGCCGAAGTCAGACGCTTAAATGACTGAATCACCCAGGCACCCCAGCTCTTATTTTCTATAAACCAATCTCTTAATGAAAATGAGACTGTCAGATTAAAGGAAAGGGAAGCTGTAGTTACCAATTGATACCACCAAGAAAATCTGCCTAGTGTGTTTTATTTTTGAATCAGACTTTCTCCTCTAAATGAAAAAATCAGAACTGAAAAGTGCCTCTAGAAAGGAGAATATAATAAATTGTTTAGAGGATGTCTTAGATAAGTAATGCAATTCAAGTCTTTGGTTACTCCAAGCCCATCATAATTCCTAGGTAAGACTGAGATTACCCATTAGTAGTGAATTGCTTGGCCCCATTGGACTTCAAAAGAACAAGGAGAAAAACTGTGGTTGCTCTTAGAAGAGAAAGATAAAGGAAATGTGGATGAAAAGCATATGACAAAAGAGGCACACATGAAAAAGAAGCAGAGAAAGACCAGAGTTCTTCATGGCTTCAAAGAAAATAGAAAAAGAAAACAGATTGTGCAGCATTTGCACACGACACATTTACACACACATACACTCACTGTCGCCCATTTACATGCCGTGATTAAAACAAGTAAAACACAATATGTTTGATAAAACATGGTCAGAGTAAGATAAAACAAACTCTTCTGTTAAATATCTCCCTTTACAAACATAATAAATGACACACATATGCAATTCATCTTCTTTCAGGATGTCATATTTCCTTTCCAGGGAATTGTCATTTGCTAACTAAAAGCTCAAACACGAACCATTCTCATAAAATATTTCTCCTTTTCATTCCCCCCCCCTTTTTTTTACAAAGCTCCATTTGCTTTCTGCCAACACCATCAGAAGTCTCAATTTCTTTTGAGTTCTTGACACAATTAAACTGCCTTCAGCTTTGTATGACAGAGATTGTGACTTAAAAATCTGCATGCCTTCTTTAATCAGAGTAGTGTCTAAGACTCTTACAGTAAATGCTCAGTAAATAATAATGAATTGAAAACATAGATATTATTTTAATTAAATGCCGACGGCATAATTTTCCAGGGCTGGTAGATTTCTCTCTCTCCTACTTCCTATGTAGAATAGAGAAGTATTTTCTTTATTATTTATCAGAAAGTGTGGAGAATCTCAGGACTGGTCACATTGTTATATTCAGTAAGTGAAAAGTAATAATTAAGAAAAAGTCTTTTTCTACACATTAATTAAATTGAACAAAATTACTTCTTTCTCATTTACTTTTTACCTAAAAATCTTTAAAACCACCTTTTGTGAATCTCTATTATTTGTTCTGCCCAAAATGGGTGATTCCATGTATATCAATAAGGGAAAAATTTTGACAAGGGAAAAATGTACTATCTGTCACAAAATTTGAAGATTTAGCTCCCTTATAGTAGGTATCCCTAACAGCCCAATAAAAATGTATATCAACATTCTCTTCTTTCTACCATTTCTCCGTTATCAACATATAATTTTAGTTTAAATCAACATCTAATGTTTACAAGTACTGAAATTATATACTTTTTTCAAAACTGAGGTGTATACTATATTTCCTTACTATTGTAATGTTTTTACTGGGAATTCAGATGATTCTGTTTCTTAGAATAGATTCTTATATTTTCCATATGAAACAATTTCAAATTCAAATTCTATAATGAAATTACAACTATACTTTCATTAACCAATAAGCACAGAATAATTTATGTTTTTTTTCTAAAAGTTTTAAATGTTTATATATGTTTGAAAGAGAGAGACAGAGTGTGAGAGGTGGAGGGGCAGAGAGAGAGACACACACAAAATCTAAAGCAAGCTTCAATCTCTGAGCTGTCAGCACAGAGCTCAAAGCAGGCCTTGAACTAACAAACCATGAGATTGTGACCTGAGACAAAGTCCTACACTTGACCAACAAAGCCAACCATGTGCCCCTTTTTATGTTTTGTTTTGTTTTTTTGTTTTTTGTCTTTTTTTTTTTAATGAGTATAGATCTCTGCACCTCTCAATCTTCCCACCCTCATCATTATTTGGATTTGAAATCTACTTTACACTTTAATACAGACCTTCACTTAACGTTGGGAATTTCCATCCCTCTCTTCTGTGGTCAACTTCTCTTTTTCTACATGATCCCCTTTATCTTGTTTATGCCATTATTGATGTAGTTATTTCCAATAATTAGTAAAGTAAATGTTTTCAGGGGGCCCTTCTGAAATGTTTTTGGTTTACTTTCCCCCTCAAATGATAGTTTGTGGGATACAAACTATTTGTTGGATCTAGATTGGAAAGCATTTCTATGTGAATTATGAAGGCTTTCTAGACCTCTAGGACTGCTATTCATAGATCTTATGCCACCTCTGATCCTTTCTGTGTGAACTGTTCTCTTTCAAACCCCGCCTCAAAAGCTTTTAGAATTTTATAGTGTTCAAAAGAGAGAGAGAGAGAGAGAATATGTGTTAACATGGACCTTTGTTTAACATTTTTTTTCAGGTGCTTCTACCTGCATACCTATGTCCTTTAGTTCTGAGCAATATTCTTTATTTTAATTTGTATTTATTTTTAGGGGGGGGCAGAGAGAGACAGGGGGTAAGGGGCAGGGAATTCAAAACAGATTCCTTGCTGACAGCAGAGAGCCCGATGCAGGGCTCAAACTCAAGTACCTACTATGATGAGGTCATGTCCTGAGCTGAAGTCGGATGTTTAACCAACTGAGCCACCCAGACACCCCGCTGGGAAATATCCCTGTATTGATCTTTGACCATTTCTTTCTTCTATTTTCTCCAGTCTAATTTTCTGTTTTTTTTTAATAGTGAATTTTCTATTTTTTTTTCTTTTTCTGTTTTACTTTCTAACCTTATTCCCTTGTGTGCTACTTTCTGAAAAGTACATTTTGAAACCTTTTATGCTCTTTAAATCTTCCTTTTTTATAGCCTACTGTTCTGTTCAACATGAAAGTAATATTTTCTTTTATTTACTTCCTTTAGGATATCAATTGTCAGATTCTCATAGGATTTTTTTTTCTGCTACATGTACAATGTTGTATTTTTTGTTTCCTTTTACTTTTTATATTTTTAGATTTTAATTGTTGGCTAATTCATGCCTGCTTTGGTTTGTCTTTCATATCAGAGGATTACTTCAAATATCTGATTATACCTGACCATTTTTTTTCATATTTAATAGTGAGGCACTCAAAGATTGCTCTGGATTTGTGGGCACGAGTGAAATTTAATGACTAGGAGGTTTAATATTAACATGCCTGCTGACTTTTGGTCATTTCATTCTGAGAGTCCCAGTAGTCAGTATATTAGACCAGAGAGGTATCTTCATCTTTTTGCTGATAGTGGTAGAGATGGAGATGAGGCTGGAATAAGGAGGAAACAAGTTAAAGACTGATTCTGTGCTTCCTGATAGCCAACTGAAAGGGATGGGGGCAATTGACCATAGACTCCCACATATTACTTGTTTCTCCACATAGCACTCCAGCCTTAACCGACTTTCGGTGCTCATAATCCAATGTTTCTCTGGTTGGAAGACCTGCAGAAAGTGAAACTACAGAATTGTAACAAGTAGGGGAAGGGGCTGTACTTGTTTTATTTGCGGGCTGTGAACCATAGCCATGTAAACCATGTTTTGAGGTAACCCCTGTATATCTGCCTTCAGATGGATTTAGTTCCTGAAATTTCCGAAATATTCCAGAGTTCTGTTGTGTGATTCAGCTTATTTCTACACTGTATGCTCCTATCAGGCATTTAGGTTTGGTCTCTCAGTTTCAATATGCAAGTTAACACGTATGCATATAAATTGTTTATAGAGCTCTTCTTTTCATACATGCATCTCTTATGCCTACATTTGTTTAGCCACAGTTTTTATTCTTGGAAATTCATGCATCATGAGAAAAATCCACTTACAGACATTTTTATTGAAGTTTTAGAAGAGGAAAAAATTAAATTGTGTGTTCACTTTTTCTTGTTCAAATAGAAGTTTTTCTATCCGTATAAAGTATCATGGGAATCCATGCATACATTTAATACTTTTTTGCAATGCTTTTAAAAAATAAATACAATTATACAAGACAGAATAGATTTTCTGATGTGGACAGCTGCTTAAAATATAGTCAAGATATTAAATTTTGCTTCAATTGACTATAAACACTTTAATGACAAATTAGCACAAAGAACTTCCTACTTAATAGAAAATATTAGGGGCGCCTGGTGGCTCAGTAGGTTGGCATCCAACTTCAGCTCAGGTTATGATTTCACGGTTCATGGGTTTGAGACCCACACTGGGCTCTGTGTTGATGGCTCAGAGCCGAGAGCCTGGTGCCTGCTTCAGATTCCGTGTCTCCCTCTCTCTGACCCTCCCCAACTCATACTCGCTCCCTCTCTCTTTCTCTCTCTTCTCAAAAATAAATAAACATTAAACATTATGAAATATTAAACCAATTTTATTTAGGAAATAATCTATCACAAGAATATTTTTCTAATGTTTACCTATAAACTCTCAATTAAATGACACCATGTGCTTCTGTCATAAAAGGGCATATTTTCTTTTATTCATGGGACTTAGCACAATTGCATACATATATGTTTCCCCAGTGAATTTTAGCTTTATTTAAGTGGATTAGTTAGGCTGTGCAATTTTAAGTTTAGTAGTTAGCTGTTTTTCTCAATAATACTTCATCCCTTTTAGCAAACAATTCTTTAGAATCTTATTTTAGAACATGTTGTCCTGGGAAAGAGACAAAAGCAAAATTTTACAACCTAAAATATAGACACTCAAAGTTTTTGGTTAAATTTGCATTGACCTTCATTTTATGTATGAAGACATGTTGTAGAATCACAAATAGAATTTTGTTTTCTTCATTGACATGTTCCATAATTAGAAGCACATAAACCAAAATGGAAAAGGCATAGAAGGCACAGTAGTATATGGAAATTTGAAAGTGAGAAAAGAATTCAAATAAATAGTGTCTTGGCTTTTAAGATAATTTATGTTCAAAGTTCATATAAATATGCTCTGATATTTTTGACAACAAAAGCTTCAGTGATAAAACACAGTATAAATGACCATGGAAATTACTACATTATTAAACAATGAATTTTTGTTTACTTTTAGTTTTCTTCACAACCACAGATTTGCTTTTAGTGTTATTGCAAATAAAACTATATCTCTTTCACGTGAGGAACACAAAATATTTTGTATTTGAGAGATAACAACAATGATGTCAACATGTAATCCGTCTTTAAAACAAAAGTGGAATTTATGGAGCATATGAACTTCACATGTGCAACACTTTAGTAATCTACAACAATGCATGTTAAAATAAACTTTCACAGGTGCCTGGGCGGCTCAGTCAGTTAAGCATCTGACTCTTGGTTTCGGCTCAGGTCATGATCTCATAGTTTTGTGAGTTTCAGCCCCACTGCAGGCTCCAGGCTGACAGTGCAGAATCTGCTTGGGATTCTCTGTCTCCCTCTCTCTCTGTTGCTCCCCCACTTGCATTGTCTCTGTCTCTCTCAAAACAAATAAATAAACAAAAACTAATTTAAAAAACTGTCCATTTTAAAAATAAATAAACTATATTAAAAAATAACTGTCCATTTTATAGCAAATAATTACAATGAAGAGATATATCTCTGAGGAAAACACTTGTACACACACACACACACACACTCACATGTGCATACACACGCATATGTCTTTAATGCAAAAACATTCCATGTATGACTGGGTCATCTGGGATAAAGCTCATACCTGTAAGTGATACATGTTGGAAGAATGTTGAACATAAAACTACCTTCACATTAGTAACTTCATTAAAAAAGAATTATAGTAGTTTATTATCTTTCTTTATATTTTGGATTAGGCATGTCTATAAAATTATTGTAAACTGAACTTACTTTAGACATTAACAAAATAATATTAATTTTAGTAGTATTAGATTGGTAATTTCAAATGAAACATTCTCTACTTAAGGCCACCATTAATAAATAATTTGAATATAATTATCTGTAGAAATGTGAGAAAATTGAGCACATGGAGTTCAGAGTGAAAGCAAGAAAGAGCTTTTTATTGCATACTTAAATTATTTTTAACTTTGTTTTAACACATAGTGGTGATATTCGAAGTTATTTGCTGAAATGAAATTCTTCAGTTATATATACTTTGTGTCTGGTAATTATGTTGGAAGAAGTGAAGGAAGCTTAAAGTTTTTACTTTAAGTTCTCCAGTTGTTATACAGATTTTTCTAGTAACCAGATCTTATAAATTATGATTATAAAATATAAAACCACATGTTATACAAAAGGTTGACAAGAGTTAGACTTTTAACTCTTGCTAAGTTAAGACACATCCTTAAGTATAAAAAAATAGGAAAGACCTATAAAACATTAAAAGTCTTAGATTAAAAGTATCAGGGGACCATGATGCTAGCAAGATTTTAGGAGTCAATATCCAAGACCAAAAGAAAGGACTAATATTTACATTCTTCCCAGTAGGTGATTATTGATTTCAAAATTAGAAAATAAGAGGGTAAATATCTGAAGGGAAGCTTCTATACATTTGTTGTGGAAGAATAGTTGTATAGAAGAGCTCATCAAGCCTAAGACCCCTTCTTCCCACCATTGTTTACTCATCTTTTTTTTTTTTTTAATTTGGACACTGAAACCCTAAGAGTAAACATTTAACAGAAAATAAACAGTCTTACAAAAGATAGAGTTTAACATTAAATTCCCTCAAATCCCATGTGAATTAAAGCAATACCCTTAGTTTAATATCTGCCAAAAGGAAGGTTAAGTTCTATTGTCAGAAACTACTATTATTAGGAGCTAATATAGTCTCCACAATTTTTACTTGCAATGTGCAGTCTAAATATAGATAGGAATAGAAATAGATAAGACATTATTGAAAACTCAGAGGAAAACATTCAAACAATTAAAACTTACCAAATGAGATCCAAATATTTGAAAATATGAGATATTTACTTGAAATAAATGTATTAAATTTTATAAAAATTAACAAAAAGAGAACAGAATTTTGGCATAGACCTGGAAAATATAAAAATAAAACAAATAAAAATTCTAAAATAAAATCCAATATTTGAGATAGAAATCAGTGGATAAGAATGGCAGTGTGTTAGGATCAGAGGAAAAGATACTTGCTAATTGGAAGGTTGATCAGAAGAAAACTTTCAGAATAAAATACAAAGAGCATGGACACAGAAAACAAAAGGCATGAAAACAGAAAAAAAATGAAGACATATGGCACACTGCAAAAATGTCTACCTTATATATAATTTATGCCTTACTGATAGAAAAATAAAATAATACACAGAAGTAATGTAAGAGAAATAGTGCCTAGAATCCTTCCAAAACTAATAAAAGATATCAAACTAAAGATTTAACTGTTATTAAAAATTTTGACCAGAATATATGAAAAGGATCTGGAAATTGTTGAAAGGACTAAAATTTATAGTAATAGAAATAAGTGGAGCAAGAAGGCAATGGAATAGTAGCATTAACAGTCTTAAAAAACATTACTGATTACTAGAAACCTATAACCGATGAAATCTTAATTTCAGAAGGAAAGATAAGCACCAGTAAAAATAAAATTCATAACATACTGAAAAATTCTCTGGAAATTAAAATGTACAATTTGTTAGTGGTATTTAACGAAATAAAAATATCAAAAATAATTCTACCTGGAGAAAAATGATCCCATGTAGAAACTCAGTGATGGAGACAGAAAAAATTGGAAACGTGCTGTATTGCCTACACTACATGGTGTAATGCCCAAGATTTCAATATCACCCCAAAACCAGAAACCGCCAGGGAGACCGAGTCACGCATGTAAAAGCAAAGGGCATTTATTATTACGGCTTAGGCTCGCCAGGCCTAAGTTTGGGCTTACAGACTTTACCAGCGCAGTGGATCCGTACTGAGAGCCCCGAACAAGGGCTGAGTAGGGTTTTTATGGGGTTTGGGTCGGGGGAGTTACAAGAAACTGTGACATAGGTACAGTGACCCAATCATAATGGTACAACAGTATTGGCAGCACCCTTAACCATACACATTGTTCAGAGCGTTCGTTACTTTTGGTGGGACCCAATTACAACATTTAGGGTATCTTTGAAATTAACCAATTACAGAGCAAGTTCAGGGTCTTGGTTGGTGTCTATCAGGTTAACTTTAATATTAGGTAACAGGGTCCTATCTAAAGTTTCTATCTGTAGGCCTCACCTTTAGGAATGTGGGGAGAGGTAGCTGGCCTTCCCTGATTGGATACCACAAGGTGGTCTCTCCTGCCTCGGGTAATGTGTAACCGCCTAATAGTTCTGGAGAGACTGACCCTTAGACCTTCTAGTTTAGAGGGGGACCTCTGTCATGGAGTCTGTTAGGTTAGACTTTGTCCTTACAATGGGAATATGTAAAATGATTCATTTATATTAGATATTTGTATTTCAAAGCTGTATGTAGTACTTAATAAATTAATCTTTAAAAATGCTTACTCAACTTAAAAGATAAAGAGAAAGGATAGAAATGGGGCATAGAAAAGATGGAGCAAATATAATCAAATAGTCACATTTTAAAATAAAAGGTATTTTTGGACTAAATGTTCTTATAAAGATTGGTATCAGACATAACACAAATCATAGTTATAAGCGATGTTCATTCTAAAGTGTAAAGAAAAATTTTGAAAATTAAAATATGTAAAATATAAAAGTAAATAAATGCTTTTAAACATTTATTTTCCAAAAGTAATCATATGCTGGGTCATAAAAGAAGACTGAAGAAAATACATACATACATATATATATATATATATATATATATATATATATATATATAATAAAATCACTGGCATTATTTTTTCTGATCACAGGTGATTTAAAGTGAAAATAAAGAATATAATTTAAGAATAAATTAATAGAAATGTGACAAAATAAATCTGCAAATGTTTGAAAAGGAAAAGAAAACCCTATAATATAGGAAAAGATAAATATAATAGCAGAAATTGTTGAAATAAAGAAATGTAAAACAGGATGAGGAAGACCAAAAATTGCCTTTATGAAAAGACTGTTAATTCAATGAATATTTGGCAAGACTGGACATTGATGAATAAAAATAGCAAAATTCAGATTACCCATATCAAGAATGAAAGGGGCTATCACAAGAGAGGACGTTCTACAAAATAAATGGCTACATGCTGAAAAATATTAATGTTATAGGGTTGCCTGGGTAGCTCAGTTAATTAAGGATCTGACTTAGGCTCAGGTCGTGATCTCATGGTTTGTGAATTATAACTTCGCATGGGGCTCTGTACTGACAACTCTGCCTGGAGCCTGCTTTGGGTTTTGTGTCTCCCTCTCTCTCTGCCCCTCTCCTGCTTGCAATCTGTCTGTCTATTTCTGTCAAAAATAAACATTAAAACATTAAAATATATTAATGTTATAAAGACAAAGAATGAAACAAACTGTCCTAGATTAAAGAACATCAAATAGATTTGATAATGAAAGTAATATATGATATTTGATATTATTTTAAATCTCAGAAAGTTTGCAAATTAGATAAAAATATATTTTTAAAAAATTTTAATGTTTATTTTAATTTATTTTTGAGAGACAGTGTGAGCAGGGGAGGGTCAGAGAGAGAGGGAGATGTAGAATCCTAAGCAGTCTTCAGCCTTCACTGGGCTCTGCAATGGCAATGTGGAGCCTGCTTGAGTTTCTCTCTCTCTCCCTCTTTCTCTCTGCCTCTCTCTTGCTTGCCTTTCTCTCTCTCTCTCTCTCTCTCCATCTCTAAATACATAAGTAAACATTTACAAAACATAAAAAAAAAATTTCAATACCATGCTAGTATTCTAATTATTTTCTATTCTATGATATATGTCAACTGTTATTTTCCCATCTTTGTTGAAATATATCTATTTGATTTTCTTCCTGCTGTTTTCACCAGGAGAGACTGGTGTGTTGATTTATGGCCAGAGAACAGAGAAGATAATTTTTTATTTACTTTTTAAAAATTTATTTATTCATTTATTTATTCATTTATTTATTTATTTATTTATTTTTAAATGTTTATTTTTGAGAGAGAAAGACCAAGTGCGAGGAGAGGAGGGGCTGAGAGAGAGAGAGAGAGAGAGGGAGACACAGAATCCAAAGCTGTCAGCACAGGGCCTGATTCAGGACTTGAACTCACAAATGGTGAAACCATGATGTGAGTTGAAGTCAGACATTTAACCAACAGAGCCACCCAGTTTCCCTGAGAAGAGGATTTTAAAGATAAAATTCAGTGATGCCATGAATTTATCACCATGGTTTATGCACAATGGACATGGCAAAATTAAAGAGTTGCTTAGAGAATTAAATACATTTTCTTTTGTTTAAAGGAGAACACTGTTAGACTAATCATATACTTAAAGCTTTGTCTTTACAAAACTTTCAGCTCTACCAATTTTTCAGTAAAGTGATTGAAAGCTTTAATTTTTATAAATGATCCAACTCATGTATTCTTAACAATGAACCTCTTACTTATACAAAAATCAATTATCAAGATTGTTCCTTTAATCCAAATACATATCTAAGGCATATTGCTCTTTGAACTAATGTATGCTTTTGTGATAGGACAAGCGTGAATAATATTGAAACAACTACACTTATGAAATGCACTTAACGATTGGGCGTTTAGCAAAAGCTCTGTTATCTCAATGTTAGCCGTGATAGCAGTTGATGGTAAAGACAAAGAAAAATAATTTTAAAATTGAAGAGTAGTTGGTGTTTTATTTTGTAGTAAAACCTTATATTGAATATAATTTACCGAACTTAGAACTTACCTTAATCTTTGGGCTCTACTAAAGAGTTTCTCTCCCATTTGATGATATTGTTATTATATGTTTCCTCCTTTGTAGTGATGCTGCCATGTTCTTGTTTTATTTTTATTTAAAAATACACTTGTAAATATATTGATTGATAATTGTGCCATTGGTCATGACATAAATGGTACGTTTGCAACTCGTATTAAGAAATGGGAAGGAAATTTTTAGACAATGTGCTTCAGTGCTATAAATCCTTCTTATATGTGAGAAATGTTAAGATATATAGCACTTGAAATATTGGGACTATTTTAAAAAGTAGGTTAAAATAAAGCCTAATATCTCTATTTGTTGTTGCATAGATTAGGGTATGGAAATTCATCAGGCTATATTACTTAGTTCACATTCATTGTTTGAACAGTGTCAAATTAATCTTGCTTTTTCCTCTGTCCTTATTCTCTGTGTATATATACATATACATGAGAACACCGAATTTAAAAATAGTTTCTTGTAAGGCAGATATGCATCAATGACTATCTAGCTGCCACATCCGCAAATTAAAAACTAATTTAATTTTATCAGAAAGAATCATGATTATATATTTGTGTGACAAAGCATGATGTTTTATTTGTTTGCTGAGTGTAATAATTCCTGTTAATATCTTCTTAAAATTAGGTCAAGTAATTTTAAAAATAAAGTGTTTTTGAAAGTTTCTTATCACTACGATTTGCTATGGTCTTTAATCTTAGAACAATTAGTATTTTCTTCATTGAGTTTATTTTACCAGTCAATATCTTTCATTCATTACTCTCCACAAACTTTACCATTTGAAGTTATTTAAAAATTTCAAGAAAGTGTTGCCTATTTTAAACCAAATGACTGTTAAGCAGTAGGCTCTTTCAAGTGTGAATAAAAATAACAGAGATCAAGAGCTAGATAGCATGACAAAGTAAACATAAAAACTCAAAAATGGGGTTTTCCCAATACTTGTTTTTCATTTTATTTGTTCCTTTCAGCTTTAAGTATCCCAATACAAATAGAATTTAATCAAATATTTTTGTTGTTATTATTGAAAAGTGAAATTTAGTTTTGTATACTAGCTGGAAAGAACTTATAAACTTATAAAATATAATCTGTAGTAAGTGAACACAATTTTTAAAACTACAAAGGCATATACAGAGTGCTAAATTTTAGCTTTTATTTTTTATCATTAATGAAACGAAATACTGGATACATGCTCTAGTCGATGAGGATGAATTGAAAGTATTCACGTGTTTCTGGTCCTTTATCTAACTAGCTCCATTTAAGTACGTATATAAATTTGTAAGTTCAAAGAGACCATGGTATTTGTTGCAAAACAAGAGAAAATGGAAAACAGAATAAAGACATTATTTTTCCCATTGGGGAATCCAAGCTTTTTCTTTTAAGTTTTTTTATTAATTCCCATATAGTTAACATACTGTGTTACCTTAGTTTCAGGTGTCCAATATACTGATTCAACAATTCTAAACATTACTCAGTGCTCATCTTGATAAGTGTACTCTTTTTTTTTCTTTTTTTTCACTTTGCATTTGTAAAGTTTTTTCTTTTTTTCTCTAAGTTTTTATTTAAATTCCAGTTAATTAACATACAGTGTGATATTAGTTTCAGGTGTAGAATTTAGTGATTTGATTCTTCACTTATATACAACACTCAGAGCTCATCACAGCAAGTGCCCTCCTTAATCCCCATCACCAATTTAGCCCATCCCCTCCCAGCAACCTTCAGTTTGTTCTCTAAAGTTAAGAATCTGTCTTTCTTGGTTTCTCTCTCTTTTTCCCTCATATGTTCATTTGTTTTGTTTCTTAAATTCCACATATTAGTGAAATCATATGTTACTTGTCTTTCTCTGACTTATTTCACTTGACTTTATACTCTGAAGCTCTATCTGTGTCATTGCAAATGGCAAAATATCATTCTTTTTATTATTATTCAGCCATTTGCAATGACACAGATATATATATATATATATATATATATATATATATATATATATCACTTCTTCTTTATCCATTCATCTATTAATAGACACTTAGGCTGCTTCCATAATTTGCCTATGGTAAGCAATGCTTCCATAAACCTAGCTAGGGGTGCATGTATCCTTTCAAATTAATGTTATTATGTTCTTTGGGTATTTGGCCAATAGTGCAGTTACTGGGTCATAAGGTAGTTCTATTTTTAACTTTATGAGGAGGCTCCATACTGTTTTCCATAGTGGCTGCACCAGTTTTCATTCCCACCAACAGTTTATGGATCTCCCCTTTTCTCCACATCCTCATCAACATTTCAGCATAAAGACTTTTTTAAAGTTCTGAGTAAAGTGCCTTAAGTCAGCAATGGAAAACCTCTGGAAACAAGTAGATTTGAACTCTGGAATCTGAAAGTGCTCCAAGATCTCTTAAATTGAGGGTGTAAAAGGGAATTAAAATGGAATGACTGTTTAAGAGGGAAATAGAACGCCATATTCTTCTCTGCAATAATACCCAACCGGTATACAATCCAGCCCACTCTGGGAGAAATAAGTGGGCCTATTCTTTGGAAAGATATAAAACTATATTAGTAGGATTGAAGTGGGTTGAAAATACAAAATTTAGGATGAGTGTCCTGTGGTGAAATTTAGGACTTCCAGCCAGTGTGTTGCTGGAATAATCTAAGGACAAAAAATCAGAAAATTTTTTTCTGGGGAACCTTACTTGTCCAAGACAAAAGACCT
Organism: Helogale parvula; assembly: GCA_004023845.1. Classification (NCBI taxonomy): domain Eukaryota; kingdom Metazoa; phylum Chordata; class Mammalia; order Carnivora; family Herpestidae; genus Helogale; species Helogale parvula. The sequence continues at coordinate 368,451 of PJEM01000229.1, forward strand.
AAAAATTGGTTTAAAGATTTACCTCTGAAGCAGTTTATGTATATTAGGTCTGTAATTCAAGTTAATTTTTATATAAGATATTAGATATGCTAAGAGATTTCTTGTTTTCATATGAAAATCAAGTTCCTTCATAACCATTTGCTGAAAAAGACTATTGTTTCTACCTTGCACCACTTTTGTGTCAAAAATTAGTTGGTGAAATTTTGCAAATGACTATTTCTGGAATTTATTCCTGTCTACTGATCTATGTCTCTGTTTGCTAAGACTTTTACAGTCTTCACTGTAGTGAAGTCTTGATAGTAAGTCTTGATAGTAAGATAGTCCTGAGTCTTGATATGGTCGCGTGGGTTCACCCACTTTGTCCTTTTTCTAAATGTTTTCACTATGCAACTCCTTTTTCTTAGTTAGAATGAACTTGTTGAAATATACAAAAATGCTTGCTAGGATTTTAATTGTGAATTTGAATCCATAGCTGTATTTGAGGAGGACTGACATCTTAATATTTCCTTATAACACATGAGCATGTTATAATCTCAATTTATTTAGATTTTGGTTTTGTTCTAAATGATTTATGTATTTCAGCATAGAGATCCTATACAAATTTGTTAGATTTAAACATCTGTGCTTTATTTTTATTATGGATTTTGTGTGTGGTGTTGGGTGTAGAATAATGTAAATTTTTAAAATTCATATTCCATTTTTCTTTGCTATTATAAAAATATGATTGGCATTTGTACATTGACATTTTTAATTGAAACACTGCTAAGGTACTTATTATTCAAATAACTTTTTAAAAATTCTTTGGAATCCTTTACAAAATCAATCGTGTCATTTGAAAATGAAGATCGCTTTAATTGCTTCTTCATAATCTATATGTATGTCATTTCTTTTTCATGATTTATTACATTGGGTAAAGCTTTTGGTAAGATGTGGACTAAAAATGACATCTAACTTTGGATTTCCATTGCTTTCTTCCTGACTTTGGGCATGGGTTAAAGTACCAAAGAGTTAAGAATATAGCAAGATTCTTAGATTTGAGATTTATAGTTTTCACCAATAATTGATCGTCATTTCCTACAATATTTTCCATTTTTTCTCTCTTTTCATTGACTTTAATCACACTTATATTTGACTTCTTAACATTGTCCCTACAGCTCACAGATATTCTATCTATTTTTTATTTCCATTTTTCTTTGTGTTTCTTTCATCATGTCTTCCAGTTCATTAGTCACCTTTCTGGAATTTCTAAATATTCTTAATCATGCAACTACTCTTTTTCATCTTCTAAGTTTTTACTTAACTTTTTAACAAGTGGAATACAAATAGTTACTTAACGACTGTTTATGTATGTGCCGTTTATTTGTTTGAGCTGTTATGTAAAAGATTTTTGCTAATTTTATAAGCTAAGTCAGATGAATGTTAGTTTCAATAGATTGATTATTGGTCATAATTTCCTGGTTCTTTGCATGTTTGTGGATTTTTTATTAGATGTACATATTATTTTGCCTTCTTTGATGCTCGATATTCACATATAACTATCAATATTGTTCAGTTTTGTTTTCAGACACAGTTATGAGGATTTGATGCTTTCAAATATTGTCTTTAATATTGATCAACCCAGACTTTGTTACTATAGGGCTAATTATTCCTCCATACTGAGATAAGACTTACACATTTATCTAAATAAAGCCCCAAATATCATTAAAAATATCCAGTCTGTCTTCTAAGAGCAAGTACTATTCCCAAGACTAAGTGAAAATTGGATGTTGTTACCTCTAATCTTTTAAGGTAATCCATTAGGGAGTTTCTTTGCATGTATGTTCTGATTAGTACTCAAATGAATACAAGAGGACTTTTTCTCCAGACTTCCACAATTATCTCCCCGACAGTCCTTTGCCTCTCTAGCACATAATCCTCAGAGCTCTAGTTGCTTGTTCTCCCCACAATTGTAACTGTCTCTTCAGGGAGTCTACCAAACTCTCTGGTTTCATTTTATTGTGTTGTGGCCTGGAAATGCTCTCATTAGGAAAATGACACAAGTATAGAGTTAATATGAATTGTTCTTTTCTCATCTTCAGAGATTATTGCCCATCACTGCCTTATGTAGAGTCACTTTATAGTCATTTTTTGTTCATTTGCTTTTTTGTTATTACTTGTGAAAAAGAATAAATCTTCAATTTTGGCATAATTCTTATTCATACTTGAAAGTTTGTCATTTCTCCTCAGAGCAACTCTATGTCATTTGAAAAAAAGTTCTTCAGTGTAGGCCAAAAATCACACCCCTTTGAGGTGGTGACAGGTGGTGCCAAGGGGAAAGGTGTCTGGGTCAGTGGCACTGAAAACAGTCATTTTCCCAGCTTGGTGTCCTTATATGTGCTTGTCTCATCTCTTGAGACACTTGATTTCTTCCCTGCCTCCTGGGAGGTTGTCTTCAAGATGTTGCTTTCTGCAACATACAGATTTTGCAATGTAGATTTATTTTTTATTTTTTATTTTTTGGTCTATAGGTTGTTTATCAAGGAGCAAAGGCAATGATTTTCTAAATTACAAATGAAAGTGAAGAAAAACAGTCTGTTACTGTTGTGGTTGTTATAGTTATAGCCCAACATAAAAATAGTTCAAAAAATGGATATTACTCCATCTTGGTTAGAAATATAATACTACATTTTTAACAGAAAAAGCATGTTTAAGGGCTAACATTGGCTATAACTAAAATAATAGAATATCTGGGGAATCAACTAATGTATCAAATTTCTCAACATAAATAGAATAACTCAGATTAAAACCAAATGTAAGTGAAGCCTTGACTTTGTTTATTTGTAGAATTTAATAAAATTTTACAATGTGAACATTTATAAAATTATTATTATTTTAATTCACTAAAATATTAAGTGCCATGTCATTTTTAATCCATAATAAAATATTTTCTGATATTTATTTTTAAAGCCACATGGGTCAGTCCTTGAATTGTTTGCCTTCAGATCTTTTCATTTATTATTCTTCCAATTTACTGTGTATCAGAAGGAAAGTTCATGTCCCACCCTTCACCCTGTAGAGAAGGAGAAAATTTTTCACTATCCCTTAAGGTCTCTGTCTGGGCCTAAAAATTAACCTGACATAAAAAAGATTAATAGAAGACAAGGATATACATTTTGTTTAATAGTTACATATTTCATACCTAAGAGAATATAGATCCAAAGAAGTTACTAAAGCAGGAAGCTTTCATACCTTTTAGACAAAGATACAGAACATTTTTGAGAACAATCAAGACAAAGGGGTTCAGGCTGGGAGTTGTAAGTGGTGAAGAAGTAACCAGAAGGATAAAGGTTACTTTAACAAGGTTTGTTTGTACAGATTTATCAGCTCCAAATTCCCCATCTGTGGTGATAAAAATGTTTTATTTCCTCCAGTACAGGAAGAGTAACTTTCACATGGGAGTTTTATCTGCTGCTTTCAGGAATAAAAAGGAGGCTCAGAATATCTTCTTGTACCTGCAATTTCCTAAGTGCCTTTAGCTCAAAATAATATGTCAAAGAGACACATTTTGGGGTAACATATTCTGGCTTCTCCATTCCAGTGCAAGTTGGCTCTTATCGGGGTTTGAACAACAGTTGAAACCATTAACAGGGTAGTGGAGAAAGAGAAGCCTGTGTGTTTTTCATCTGCCTTTTCTGCCTCTAGGAGCATATGCAGGTTCTACTGTGACTTATTCTATATTCCTCAGGTCCCATAAGAAAGACCTTCCATGATTCACCCTTCCACCAAGTGACTCACGTTCTGAATACAAAAATCCTATACCTATATTTTGTCTCTTCAACCTGTTGTAAATACTCAGAATGGTTTTTTTTTTTTTTTGTGACTGATGTCTTTCTTGTTACAATAAGTGGGCCCAGAGCACAGAGCATAACACAGGATTTTGAGGGTAGGTTTCTTAACTCTTTGAGTCAGAACATTTTAATGGTTACTTTGTGAGGGAAATATGATGCAAATAACTCATACATTAGTACAATTACCACCTATTGTCACATGGGTGAAGTGGTGTTTGTAGATGAGAGTTAGGAATATCAAGTCAATATCAATATTAGCTGCATATAACTGATACTGCACAACTTGTGGCTACAATTTGTAGAGTGGTCTGGCTGCTTCTGAAGACACTGGAGAGCTCTTGAGAAGTTAAATGATAATTTCAGGGCTTTGAATTATCAACTAAAAGAATGGATGGAGACACAGAGGACCTTGTGGAGATATTAAAGCAATATTTTATGCTCTATAAGTTCAGGACATGTATACCTGCTAATAAGCTGTTTGTTTCTTTTCAAATTTTAATATCCAATGTGATGATATTAGGGGATGAAACCTTTGGGATGTTATTAGACTATGAGGTTAGAATCTTCATGCATGATATTAGTGCCATAGAGAGATCCTTCATCCTTTCTACCACATGAGAGTACAACCAAAGTCTGTGACCTGAAAGGTCTTAATCTGACCATGCTGACAGTCTAATCTTGGACTTCTATCATTCAAAACTGTAAGAAATAAAATTCTGTTATTCATAAATTACTCAATTTATGCTCTGAAATAGATCTGGAATAGATAAGGACATAGCTGAATAACAGGCCCCAGGTTGATTGTGGTCAATGTTGAAGTTATAAATCAAGTTTAATACACAAGTTTGCCAAATTTCTTAAGCCAATGTTATGGCATTAGTAAAGTATGATGAAGTAACTCAGACTTGATTTGAGGATATTAATGTAGATTTAGATGAATCAGAGACCTGTGATTTGCAAACACAAATCACTCATCGCTCATTGTTTCTAAGCCCATGAAGTAAGTTCAATCCCAAGAGGAGAATCATAATACCTTGACCAGAAAAACATGGTCTATATACTAAAGGAATAAAAAGATTTTGCAAGTTTTAATAGCAAGAATCTTATAAGAATGCATTTAGGGGTATTAGTCTGGAGGATAGGGTTGAATTTGGTTGAAAAGATGTACATGCAGATAGCTCATCATATTTAGAGATTTAATATATTAGCTTTTGCGGCCAGAAGGAGTCTTAACACTTTGCTCGATTTAATGCACGGAGTTTGGGTTTAACAGTGTCATTATCTCCATCAGATGATGTTAAGATTCCTGGGCTCACTTGGCCTATTCTAGAGGAAAAAAAGTGAAAAATACTGATACATTGAAAAATGTATCAGTGATAAGAACACCAGTATTCCTGGAAAGATTAGATTGGGAATAAGGAAAGGAAAGATTACTATTGAAATGGAGTCTCTCTTCAACAAGAATAATAGCACACTAAAGTGACAGAGGTCAGGTCACCATGATTAAATATCAGAGACAATGTAGGTGAAATGACATAATCAGAACCATAAATGGAATGGTGATTAGTGGTTTGACATGCAAAAATCTGTAGTTGTTAATCAACTTCAGCACCGTTAAAGATGAATAGATGACAGTCAGATAAAATATTATTTTATTTATTTGTAAAATTTTTTAACATTTATTTATTTTTGAGAGAGAAGGCGGGGAGAGAGAGAGAAAGTGAGAAAGCATGAGCAAGGAAGGGGCAGAGAGAAATAGAATCTGAAACAGGCTCCAGACTCTGGCTGTCAGTACAGAGCCTGATGCAGGACTCAAACTCATAAACTGTAAGATCATGACTTGAGCTGAAGTCTGATGTTCAATTAACTGAGCTACCCATACACCCCTAAAATATTATTTTAAAGTCATACTTTATTTATTAAAAATAAAACTTCTATTGTCCATAGATGCTTTTTTTATTGCTCTAATAGCAAATCATGGTTGCTAAAATAGTTCCTACATTAAACCAGCAAACTGACCCACACTCAGTTGAGGAAGAGCCAACATATCTCCACACATATTTCCTGTAAATTTTCTCCAAGCTTCCCACAAGAGGAATTATATATTAGGACAACTACTCTGGTGACCTAAAATTATCAGGAATAAATGGATACTAACACTGAATAGAGTTTAATGCCTAGTATCCAAAATAATATGTGGGCATCACTGGTGTGAGTGAATATTTATGGACAAGTAAAGTTTTGTCCAAGTTCTGTAATACAGAAATTCTCATGATAACATTGTATGGTTTGAGTAGATCTTATTAGTAAACTGCAGAATGCCTGCATTTGGCTCCCTAATAACTAAGGTGTAATGAAAGAAAAGGAAGAGTTAAGTAGAAGACCCCAGAACTTCCTCTTCTTAAGAAAAAGCAAACTATAAGCAACACCTCCTCATTCCTGGAGGAATTTCAGAAATTACCAGCAATATCTAAGATATGAAAGGTGTAAGAGTAGTGGTTTCTCTCAAATTTCCATTTAACTGACTTGTTTGGTTTGGTGCAGAAGCCACTTCGATTGGTTGCTATTTAAAACTTAAGCAGATGTTATCTAAATCCAGTTGCTGGTTACTGGATGTATTGTACCGGACATATTGTATTTGATTAGATTCAACTCACAATTCACCACCTGAGAAGTAGTGCAAAGTAAGTTTTTGTCCAGAGCAGTTACCAGGAATGAGGAGAAGAACTCCACTTTCACTGCGGAGGAATAACAGTATGTATATCTTGCCTATCTTATCTCAGGGCTATATCAGCTCTCATGCTCTCCTGTCTTAAAAGAGTTGTAAGGAAAAACAAAGATCTGAATATTCTACAGAATGTTATTCTGTCCTACTATTGGTAACTGCAGATGATGGGATCTGGCAAGCAGAAAGTAGCTACTAATCAGATACTCTAGTAAAATATATAGTGATAAAAGATAAGCCGAATGAAAACTCTGATTTCTGTCAAATTACTAAAGTTTCTAGAAGACCACCATTTTGAACATGTTGGAAAACGCCTCTACATTGAGAGACAGTTTGTACTAACACTGAGAAAGTGGCAACCTTCATCTTGGGTCTCTTAAGATTTGAGAGGCAACATAAGCCTCATTGGGCTGCTCACCCCAACTCATTTCGGTTAACTCGTTTACCTGAACTTTTTTTTAGTGGAGTCAAGAGAAAAATATGGTGCTGCATGTAGCAGGTTCACCTGAAATAAAAGTCTCCAGAAGATTAGACCTTGTAACTAGCTGACACAACGGTGTTGTCACTGCCAGTCATAAATAAAGGATGCTTCTTGAATTCTCTGGTTAGTCCCACTACAATAATTATAGCACAAGGGCTCCTGGGTGGCTCAGTTGGTTAAGCGATCAACTTTGGCTTATGATATGATCTCACCGTTCGTGAGTTCCAATCTCACATTAGGCTCTGTGCTGATAACTCAGAGCCAGGAGCTTCCTTTCAGATTCTGTGTCTCCCTCTCTCTTTGCCTCTCCCCTACTCATGCTCTCTTTCTTTCTCTCAAAAATAAGTAAACATTAAAAAAATTAAAAAGTAATAATTACAACAAAGATTCTGAGGATTTTGCGGCAAAATGATGTACTGCTTTACTGATGACTAGTCTCTTCTTGAAAGGCAACTCTTGTTTTTCTCTTAGTTCCTGATAAAGACCAAGCATGTAACTGTGGTATACCCAATGACTATGAGATCTCAACTGACATTATGAATAAAGTGGAGTTTAATCCCCTGAACCATAAAATTGATCTACAGCTTAGTTTTTTGTTAAAAATTTAGCACAGAATGGAGTATATTGGGAACCTGTGGTACTCATGGGAATACCTCTTAACACTTCCATGACCAAGTTTCCTGGGAATATCTAGCAACCCAGTAGATCAAAAACCACTGAAACCTCAGGTCCTTCAAGATGAAGGTTTGAATCACCTTCAGGTAGAGACACCTGGCCAGCTTGGGAGCTGGCTATGTACAAAGTGTTAGATAAAATCTAATAAATGCTACCACAACCTCATGGCATGCACAGATAGAAGAACTGTATAGCAGCTAGGTATATTCATATTATTTTTATATTAACCAACATTTTATTTTTGCCCTTTCCTTTCCTTAAAGTGTGATGCTCAACTAGGTAATTTAGACCTTAGGGGGAGAATTTGTACATCAAAACTTTGTTTTGGGTATGCTGCTTAATGAGAGTTTGGGTTTATTGTTCTTAGAGAATAGACAAGATCATCTTTGTATGATAGGTATTCATTCATACACTAAAATTGAGTATAAAGGTAAAGAGTTAGACAAAAGTAAATAACCTATGTAATATGGTTATGCAGTTCCTGAGTTTCACCTTATTTTTGAGTGTCATACTAAGTCAAGAGTTTAAAGAACAGAGTAATATTTGTTGTTTATTAACAATAAGTTTCCTGGAGACACAAACTCAGTCTTGTTTACTAGTATAGGTATTTCCATGCACTCCCACATAATTTTAGATTTTAAATCTCATTTCTTCTGTTGATATAGTGTTGATATATTGATCTACTTGATATATTGCAGTCCATTTACTATAAATATTTCTTAGAGTTTTGTGCCTCTAAATCATATTCTGACCTGTCATTAACATAATACATATAAGAAATTGTCAAAGCCTATAAAATACAGTCAAGCCTAACTATTAAAATATTTTTTGGGGACTTAAGTAATTTTTAAATTGCTAAGTCCTTGAAAAAGTATTTCAAGGGTAACAGGTTATAAAAATTGACTCTAATATTAGAATTTGAAAGAACTAGTTAATATTAAGTTTTTTAAATTAGATTTCTTATTAAATTAAGATTATGCTGATAAAATTGACAAGGCAATTTCTATAAGCTTTCAGTGATGATCTTTATTTTACCTTCTTTTAAATTGCATCATAAAAGTCAATGAAGAGACGTTTGTACACAAATGGATAGTGCTGAGCTGTTCTTACGCACAAGAAAGCCAACACCATGATGTATAAATAATCTGTGGCATATTCACAAAATGTTTCTCTTCTGTCTCTATGACATTTGGTTCAAAATACCATACTACTCATGAATACTTGCTATTTGCACACCACCGATTATATTCAGAAATAAATAATGGCTATGATTCCCAAATCTATACAAGATAATTAATGTCTGTACTTGCACTGGAAAAAAAACTTACCCAACAAATAAAATGAGTGTGACATTTAAATCATTTGAAGATAATTCTGACAATGTTTGGTAGAAAGATTGAAATTTCCCACCACCAACTAGTGGAGTTCTCATTTTTTTAAAAAGAAATGAGAGGTTTCAGAGCTCACAGCTGCTATAGGATACATGGAAGGCAATCTATCATCAACAGGAATGTCATCGCTCTGAATCACTCTGTCTTGTCACTTCTGACATTCTTGTTGAAGCTAACTGGAGCAACAAGCTTCAGAGCTGACATTTATGCTTTTGTCATGATGAGTAGTTCTACTAAAGTAGGCTGCCAAAAATACCAAAAAAAGAAATAAAACACATCTTAATGCAAACTAATAAAAAAACTAATGAATAAAATCTAATAACCAAAATCCACTGAAAAAACACAACTCTCTAAGATTAAGAATCACACAAATGGAGGGCCACCTGTGTGGCTCAATTAATTAAATCTGCAACGTCTTAGGTCTTGATCTCATGGTTTCGTAGGTTCAAACCCCACATTGGGCTCTACCCTGGCAGAACAGGGCCTGCTTGGGATTCTCTGTTTTCCTCTCTTTCTGTCCCTTCCCTATTCATGCTGTCTCTGTCTTTCCGAAAAATAAATAAATACAAACTTTTAAAAAATGAAAGAATTACCAAGTTGAGAAACCAATCTAAGTTTCATGCCACACTGATAGAAAATGATGGACATTAATGTGTTTTTTCATTTTATTATTAAAAATTTTAAATATATTTATTAATTTTGAGAGAGAGAGTGAGCAGGGCAGAGGTAGAAAGAGAGAGGGAGACCCAGAATCTGATGCAGGCTCCAGGCTCTGAGCTGTTGGCATGGAGCCTGACACAGGCCTCAAACTCAAATCAGAGATCATGACCTGTGCTGAGGTCAGAAACTTAACCAACTGAGCCACCAAGGTGCCCCTGTAAATAAATGCTTTAATTGTTCAAATAGCTTAAAGGATATTAGCCAGTCCCCTTGTTATAACAATTTATTCCATTCATTTTCTGAAATTACTTAACTGAAGTATTTAACCTCTGAGGAAAATGGGTTATATCTATAGGAGACTTTTCCTTTAAAATAAAAATGGTTATGTATTTATTCATCTCTGGCAGCAGTGAATATCTACCTTGCAACTAAGTGCCCAAATATGTATTTAATGAATGGGTAAGTAATTAAAGGATGTATGAAACCAACTAATAGCACCTGTGGTTTATTGTATTCTCCTAAATTTTTAATTTGCTACATCATCTTTATATGATTTACTCTACACTCTTTTGAAATGCTACATTTAACTATTAGGAATAACATTTTGTCAAATACCTCCCAGGAAGAGAAGAGTTCTATTAAATGATTAACTCTAAGATCATTTATGTAAGGTGGAAAAATATGAGGTAATTACCACAATTCTCATTACAAATGATACTCCATATAAAATACATCTTTATGATTCAGAAATACATTTGCAAAGTGAGGTCTAATTGCCTATTTTAGTCTTGGCTTTAATGATAGGTAAAAAGAGTTTTCCTCACTCATTGGGCCCTTATTATTTATTTACAGATTAAGCAAAATTTAACTATCTACAGTACTCTTCTTGAAATACATATACTTTACAATATTGATAGCTATTTATTAACCTAAAATTGTATATCTCTAAAGGTGATCATTTTGGTGGGGATCATGTGACTTGAATGCAATTGGTACATTTGTCTCTGAGATTGCTTCTGAATCACCATTTATAATCATCATCATCTCACATAGATGAGATTCAGCTTTTGAAAAAGGCCTAAACAGCTTTGTTATTTTCTGAAAAATGACACAAGTTTTTATTTTTAAAAGAAACACATGATATGAAATTACTATTTTGGTTAAGAGCACAATGTTTTGTTAGAAATATGGAGAAGCCATTTCCCCTTTTTCAGGAGTCATATGGATAACAAATGTTTAAGGTGATTTGCTTTGTTAATATCTGTTAATATTCCATTTGGAATAATTTTGTGTCACCATATTTATCAATGCTTCAATGAAAGGACATTAGAATAAAAAGAACCTGTGATTCAACCTTATTAATAAAATCATTCTTGGTATTTTTTAAATGTATAGTCCTAAAATCAATATTTAAGCATTTCATGTTATGATTGCAATCATACTGGGTACTTTAACACACTGAAATGTTTACCATGTCATTTACTAGGATAATACTTTCAAGTGCTTTCTTCCAGTTCAGTGCCTGGAAAGGGGATGCATAATAAGGAATAAATGATTAGATAATTTGCATATGGTCATAATAAGCCAGCCACCCAGTTGACATTGTATATACATTGTATTTCTGTTCATAAATATCTTATTTGAATTGTGGCATTTTTGGTCAACAGTTAGGAAACATAACTTAGAGAGATTTAGTAAATAAGAATGTTTGCAAAGGTAGGATGTGGTAACACTGATATTTAAGTCAAGATCCAACTGACTCCAACATTTTACATTTGTCAAATTTGCCATTGTGAACACTAACATTAAATACCCATTAAATACCCTCATGTGTACTTTAGACTCTATCCACCTTGGGTATAGATTTTAATACACAGTAGTCTAAATGCCAGAATTATATATCTCAGTTGGACAAATAATAAACTTAGCAATATTCATCTTAGTGTCATTGGTTATATAGTTCATAAGACACTATGTCAGCCATATGTGAAGAGGACAGTTGTTCTTATTTTCAAATTTACATGCATTCTTCCTTTCTTTTTGTGTGTGGGTTTGACATGCTCTTGACAAGTATTACTTATGTGCATTACAAAGTGTTCACAGACTTTATTTTTTTTTTACTGTTTTTATTTATTTTAGAGAGAGAGACAGCATAAACAAGGGAGGGTCAGAGAGAGAAGGTGACACAGAATCTGAAGACAGGCTCCAGGCTCTGAGCTAGCTGTCAGCACAGAGCCTGATGTGGGGCTCGAACCCATGAATCGTGAGATCATGACCGGAGCTGAAGTCGGAGGCTTAACCGACTACCCACCCGCGCCTACAAAGTGTTCAAAGTGGAATGACTCACTTGCAGAAATTTAACCTCTGTGCATATTGGCATTGAATAATGGGAACTATTGGGAGTGATATGAAATAAGTCATCGTGTTCTCTAGACACCTGAAATGAAGCAGTTTATCCCATTCAGATGCCTTAGAAAAAGATACTTTGAATAAATTCACTTTTGCTTAAAATTGTTGAAGGCACAGTGGTCATTAGAACTTTTCATGCACAAGATCCCATGGATAAATAGATTTTTACTTCTTGGATGGTTTACGTTTTTCCCTTCTGTTAATAAGAAATTGTGTATGGTTTTTTGAATTGACATTCACAAATTTTGCATTTGAATTTAATGACCATTTGCTGTTTTATCTATTAATCATTCATTCATTAAAAATTATTAAGCTCTTATTTGTGCTAGCAATCAATCTCTCTAAGCACTAAGAATAGAGCAATAAGTGAAATAGTCATAAAAATTTTTTTTCATGAAGTTTACATTCCAGCAGGGAAGAACAGTAAGAAGAAAATAAAGTTTAATAAATAAGGTTTAATATATAAATTATTAATACAAATAATAATGTATATAATATACAAATCAGCTAAGAAGGATGAATAGGAAGATTTAAAATGCAGGGATAATCTTTAATGAGAAGATGATTTTTGGAAAAAAAAAGACATGAAGGTCCATAATATTACCCTTATATATCCTACTTATAATTTGTATTAAATAGTTTATTAAAAACAGAAATCTTTATTAAATGAATTTTTAATCTATGAATATCATAATACCCTAATGACCTCTAGAAATCATCTCCCACCTCACTGGCCCTCTTACTCATTACACTCCAAAATCACTGAAATTCTTTCTGTCCTCACAATCAAGAAAGGTTTTTCTACAGAGGGACATTTACACATAAGAAAGCATAAAATGTTCTTCTCTATCTTTTCTTTTTCTTTTTCATCATCAAGGTCACTTCCTCAAATGATCATTCTATAATCACCCCACATAAAGTTTCCTCTTATAATTTAACACAAGCCAACTTTTGTTTGTTTGGAAACACTTCAGTTTCTTTAATCAATATATATAGATTTTAAGACTTCTACTTTTTAAAAAATATTTAATGTTTATTTTTTTTAATGTTTATTCGTTTTTGAGAGACAGAGCACAAGCAAGGGAGGAGCAGAGAGAAAGGGAGACACAGAATCTGAAACAGGCTCCAGGCTCTAAGCTGTCAGCACAGAGCCTGATGCGGGGCTTGATGTCTTTGACTGTAAGATCATGACCTGAGTCAAAGCTGGAGGCTTAACCGACTGAGCCACCCAGAGGCTCCAATTTTTGAAAGAGAGAGAAAGACAGAGTGTAAGTAGGGGAAAAGCAGAGAGAGAAGGAAACACAGAATCTAAAGCAGACTCCAGGCTCTGAGCTGTCAGCAAGAAGCCCAACATGGTGCTCAAATTCACAGACCGCCAGATCATGACTTGAGCTAAAGTCCGATGCTTAACTGACTGAGTCACCCAGGCTCTCTTTAAGACTTCTACTTCTCACATCAATTAGAATTTTTGTATTTCAAAAAGAATTCACTTTATTAAAGCTATTAGTCATTGGCAAACACTTGTTTTGTAATGTTCTTTTTTATCCTTCAAAAACAATAAAACACTGATTAAAGAAATTGAAGATGATGCAAAGAAATGGCAAGACATTCCATGCTCATGGGTTAGAAAAACAAATATTGTTAAAATGTCTATACTACCCAATGCAATCAACAGATGTAATGCAATATTTATCAAAATGCCAACAATAATTTTTACATAATCTTCTAATCTGTATGGAACCATAAAAGGCCTTGAAAAGACAAAGCAATCTTGAAAAAAAACTGGAGGTATTACAATTTCAGATTTCAAGTTATATTACAAAGTGGTAGTAATTAAAACAGTATGGTACTGCCATAAAAATAACACATGGAATGGAACAGAAAACCTAGAAATGAATCCACAATTACAATGGTCATTAATTTTCAACAAATGAGGAATGAATACAATGGGAAAAAGACAGTCTCTTCAACAAATGGTGTTGAGAAAACTATACAGACGCATGTAAAAGAACCACTTTCTTTCAGCATACACACACACACACACACACACACACTCTTACACACACACAACACACATAAACATATGCACTACAAATCTCAAAATGCATTAAGACCAAATGTGAGACCAAAAACCATAAAAATTCTTGAAGAGACCACAGGTAGAAATCATTCTGACATTGGTCATAGCAACATTTTTTTTTTTTTTAGTAATGTCTTTTGAGGCAAGGGAAATAAAAGCAAAATAAACTATTCAGACTACATCAAAATAAAAAGTGCCTGGAGGGAAGGAAATAATCAACAAAATAAAAGGCAATCTAGGAAATAAAAGATATTTGCAAATGACATGTTTGATAAAGAGTTAATATCCAAAACATATAAAGAATGGTTACAATTCAATAGCCCAAAAACAAATATTCCAGTTAAAACATGGGTAGATGTCATGAACAGACATCTTTCCAAAGAAGATGTGCATATGGCTGACAGACACATGAAAAGATGTTCAACATCACTTATTCTCAGGGAAATGAAAATCAAAACTAGAATGAGATATCACCTTACACCTGTCACAATGGCTAAAATAAGACCCAAGAAACAAATGTTGGCAGGGATGTGGAGAAAAGGGAACCCTCCTGCACTGTTGGTGGGACTGCAAATTGGTACAGCCCCTGTGGAACACAGTATGGAAATTTCTCAAAAAGTTAAAAATAAAAGTACCCTAAGATTCAAGAATTGCACTACTGTGTATTTATGCAAAAATTACAAAAACAGTAATTCAAAGAGATACACGCACCCTTATGTTTATAGCAACATTATTTATAACAGCCAAATTATGGAAGCAGTCCAAGTGTCCATCAATAGAAGAATGGATAAAGAAGATGTGATACATATATACAATGGAATATTAATTAGCGATTAAAAAGAATGAAATATTACAGTTTGCAACAACACGGGTAGAGCTAGAGAGTATAACGCTAAGTGAAATAAATCTGTCAGAGAGAGACGAGTACCAGACAGGGCGTCTTGTAATATTTTTTTATGAAAATGTTCTTTTTCAAATTATTTGAGCATTTTAAAAAATTGTAATCCTGTTTTTTATAAAATGTAAAAAGGTTATTATTTTATCTACCATATTTTGAGAGCACAATGATCTCAAAAGAGTTTCATGAAAGTATTGTCCCTTGCCTACATATGGTAAAATTATAACTGAAATATAAGAATAATGAATTTCTTAGGCTATTTCACACGGTGATTTCTTGAATATCTAGGGCTTATACTAAGTTTTTCCATGACTGATAATGTTCCTGTGTTGTAGAGCATAACCTCTGTTTTTTCTGTTCAAAAAATATTTCTTTCCCACCTATTCTCTGTGCATGCTATACACAGTGAGAATGCCAGACCCACCTTAAATTTATTTTTAACTTTTTATTTAATATATGTGCTATTTAAGCAAACATTTTTAAATTATATCTACTTCCCCCATTAAACTAGTTTCTTTCTATATGGAGAATAGATGTGTCTTTAGTATTTAATATAAAACATACAAATTTCACTTAAAGAATCCATTTTCTGTCTGTAATCCTAAGATTTTATATTAATTTCTTATTCATAAACCTTCTGTGTTGTACCATTTTATATATTATCTACATGCTATTTCTTACTAAAACTCTTTCTTGGGAATACATTTTTTTTTGAAACCTTGATTATTTTTCCTTAATTTATTGGAAAATAATCTTAAAAGGAGTTTCAAAATACAACATTTATGTACTCCATTTTACATGAAGTGTTCTGAACACTGTTTTGTTAAAGCAGACTGTGTCTCATGCACACACACACGCACACACACACACACGCCATAACACACAATTGTGGTCTGTAAAGACCAAATGAACAAATTAAAAGGGGCTATCATTAGACTATTTTAGATTTTTAATGGTTGTACTAAATTTTCTCATTCTGTTATGCATACAGTATTACTTTTGATTTAAAGTTTGGTGTGAAGTTGGAACTCTCTTACACTGGGCCCATGTACTTGGCCTTTTCCTCCATAATAAATTTCCTTCAAATTTTTGGTATCAAATTGGATAATTCTGACAGTATATCTGGTCAAAACCTGCATTCGCTGACTGTAATAAATATCTAAGATGAATTTATATGCACTGAGATCACTGTTCAGACACTCTTGACCTATTATCTGATCCCCATGACCCCTAAGCCTAACCAGTAGATTTCAGTGGAAAAATTATCAGTTTAGAGCAATGTCCAAAAACTTCTAATATTGGTTTATTTATCTTTCCCTAGAGCCCTGTTACCTAGTTAAAGAGTCTTTGGTCCTTTTAGAAAAGGTTAGGAATGGAACTTATAGTACGTGCATAGTTGTAGTGTGATTAGAAAACTTTTCTGGAGATCATATAACTTTCCCTTAAGAAGTGATGAATCTGGAGGCAGCTGGGTGGCTCAGATGGTTGAGCATTAGACTTCAGCTCAGGTCATCATCTTATGGTTCATGAGTTCAAACCCCACATGGAGCTCACTGCTGTCTGCCTGTCAAGGCAGAGCCTGCTTAAGATCCTCTGTCTTCCTCTATCTACCTCTCCCCTTCTTGTACTCCTCCCCCAAAATAAATAAATATTAAAGAAAATAGAAGATGAATCTATGAGCTTACTGATGTTTGGGAATTGGAGGATGGCTTATTAATTTTTATGGCAACGAAAATGACATCTCTATGAGTGAAGTGATCACTAAGTGCATTACCTAATTATTTTAGTTATTGACACCTTAACATCACTTAACCACAGCCACAAATCTCTATTTTTTAAACCTGAGACCTAATTCATCTCTGGAAATTATATGCTACTGTTTGGCTTCTTGCAATCTCACAGCATACTAATTCTAGTAAAGTCAGAGTGGATATCAATGGTAGCATCTTCCGCCTTATTTCAGTTTTCAGTAGGTAAAAATTTCAATGCTAGTGCTTCCCTCAAAAGTTTCTCAATAGCATGGTCCAGGTGTCTTTGGAGAGGTATTTAAAAGTATATGATAAGTTCACATGATAAATTCCCTCCAACTTCCCATCTCTCCAAGCCATTTTCTCTGAATAAGTATAGGGGTACCCTGGGTGTCGCAGTCAGTTAAGCTTCCAACTCTTGATTTCAGGTCAGGTCATGATCTCATGGTTTGTGAGTCTGAACCCTGAGTGAGGCTCTGTGCTGACAGCACAAAGCCTGCTTGGGTTCTCTCTCTCTCACTCTCATCCTTGCCTGCTCAAAATAAATAAACAAAGTTTAAAAAATAATAAATAAAATAGGTAATGTTTAGGAGTAGTCTGAGCCATGTCAGCAGTCTGAAAGGAGGTGCAACAGTGGAGGAAAAATGAGAATTCTGGAGAAGCAGTGGGTATCGTTAGGAGAAGGAGCAGCTTATGGACATACTGGCCGAAGAGATGCTCAATAAGCAGTCCATGGTCTGGCACCAGAACAGTTTTGACTACCACACATGAACCTTACAAGATAGGTAAGTCAGTGGGAACCTGCAGGAAATATATGATATGCTGGGTTTAAAAAGTTGAAACTCAAAGCCATTTCAGGACCCAATGAATTTGACAAATTTTATAGTAGACTCAAGCAAATAAAGACTCAAGCAAATAAAGAAACCCACCAGAAACATCCAAATGAGATCTGTGGGCCAATGTCAGTGGAGTTTAAGGGGCTTCTGAAGTCTGGGGAGAATCCAGGTGAAGAGGCATGAAACTTGGTGGAGTTCACCGATGAAAAGGAATGCTGTGGTTACTTTGACCTCCATGATTGTTACTTCAAAGACATTAACTAAAGGCCTCGAAAAAGCTGGATTATATCACATACCTGTCAATCTTTGACCAGTTATTTGACATTTCTAAATAAAGGAAGAATACTGAATCTAAGAGATACCTGGAGATGATGCTTGTGTACCTTCAAGATTATACAGGGGCGCCTGGGTGGCTCAGTCGGTTAAGCCTCCGACTTCGGCTCAGGTCAGATCTCACGTTCGTGGGTTCAAGCCCCGCATCAGGCTCTGTGCTGACAGCTAGCTCAGGCCTGGAGCCTGCTTCCGGTTCTGTGTCTCCTTCTCTCTCTGCCCCTCCCCCTCTCATGCTCTGTCTCTCTCTGTGTCAAAAATAAATAAAACATTTAAAAAAAAAAGATTATACAGACTGAGTGAAGCCCCTCCACGATCAGAATGAAGTTTGGGGATACGTTTGAGAAGTGTGAGAATGGTACCTATGCTGGATGGCCCAAAGAGATAAGCAGTGCCCTGACCCATGCTGGAGCCCATCTTGACCTTTCTGCATTCTCTCCAAGCTTTAGGCTTGAAGTGTGATGGGACCTAAGAAGAGCGGGGCCAGAGGCTAATCAGCACCAAAGGAAGGCTCAGGGAGTCACTTGACACCTCCCTGTTGGCAAAAATCCCAAGTCACAAGGCACAAAATGAGACACTGAGAAGGACAAAGACTCTGCTTTCCTAGAAGCCCAGATCTAGGAATATGTAGAGATTCCTGGGGGACAGTGACATTTCATTCATGAAAAAAGTATATCACAAACAGGCAAAGACAGAGAAGAGTGAGAAGTAAAAAAGGAAAAATAGATCAGTGAAAGGAAAGGAAAGACAAAGAGGATGAGATCATTTCCAACCCCCAAAGCCTTCCTCTTGCTGGGATGGCAAACACATACCCTACTGGTTGTATTAGCTTCACGGTCTAACTACAACCCTGAGATTTGTGGGAATTACACCTACCGAGGTCCCAAGACCTTCCAGCAGCACTGTGCTGACTGGTGTCATGCTCAGGCATGGGGTGCTTAGGCATTCCCATTTGCCCAAGCAATTCCATTGCCCCTTTGCTAATGTGACACAGATTGAAGTGAAGATGGAAGCCTGACACTGAGGAAGAATTCACAGTGGGAGTGTTTTGGGTAAGAAGACATATGAGAATCTGAAAAGACAAGAATTGCTATAGTGTTCAAGGATGTATCTTAGCTTTTGGGCTATGCTCGGACTTACCTAACATTTGGTTTGTCTATTTCTCCCAACCCAAAGCATCTACAGCGTCTGCTACTTATTCTTACGGTCTAGCATGCATCTCAAACAAATCAAGGCATGCTGGCAGATTAGAGAGTTGAGATGTGTTTTATCTTTGTTTTATATTAAAAGATCCTGTCAGAAAATATAAAATATTTTAAAAAATAGGTAATGTTTGATACCTCAGCTTCATTAGGGAATTCCATCAGAGTCTATTTGTAATAAACTAATCAAGCAAGGAGCTGGACAAATTACATATTGATTTAGTATTTTTGGTATGTGGACTTATGCTGATAAAGCATCACATCTAAAATCATGTACCCCCTTTCTTGTTCCTTTATCCTGCCTTCTGAAAATTGGTGAAATTAGTGCATATATGAAGGTTATTACAAACATTAGAGGAGTTAATGTTTGTTTTTTTTCAAGTTTGTTTATTTAGGTTGAGAGAGAGAGAGAGAGAGAGAGGGAGGGAGAGAGGGAGAGAACCAGTGGGGAAGGTGCAGAGACAGAGAGAAACAGAATATCCCAAGCAGGGTCTGTGCTGACAGCACAGAGGCTAATGCAGGGCTCCAACTCATGAACTTTGAGATCATGACGTGAGTTGAAGTCAGACGCTTAACTTATTGAGCCACCTAAGTGCCTCAGATGAGTTAATATTTGTAAAGCTCTGATAAAAATGCCTGTCATATTATTTCTAGGTATCTGTTTGCTACACAAAAATGTATAGAGGATATAAAAACCCTTCACCAATTGACTTCTTTTGTTCTTTGTCCTTTTGATCTCACTTTTTTCCTGGATGCTTTTCGAATTATTTTTTTCAATTAAACACATTCACAGTTAAGAAAAAAATAACCTAAAGCTCTCTCTGGAAAAAGGATTATGAAAGTGCTATTCTTTTATTCATTTAACATTTTCTTACAACTACTATGAGTCTGTAACAAAGTTATATGCACACACAAAGTCTTGTCTTTCAGGAATTTCAGAAAAAAAGGATCAAATTAGAACACAACACAATAAACATTAAATAATAATAACAGTAAAAATGATCAACCAAGAAAAAATGATGTTCGTATCTTTGAAGAAAATATCAAGAACAGATTTATACTGAATAGGACATTTATCCAGGATTGTTGTGAGAAAAAAAGATATTAAATGGAAAAGCTGGACAATTAAATGCAACTAGATCATGTGTTGTATAGGAATGTGTAGAAATTAAAGAACCGCAACCAAATTGAATATTGTTTGAATATATTAATACCTCCCACGTAGTGCCTATGATACTACTTTTTATTACATACATGAATGTAGTCAGCTGCAAGTTATGGAAGCTGAACTTTTAGTCAACTAGACTGCTGAGAGGTTCATTTTTATCTCACATGACAGCGTGAATATATGGAAACCAGAAGTGGTTGCTGTCAAAAATCTTTTTAATAAACCAGTTTGTTTTTATCTTTCTATTCTGCCAATCTTAGAATATGGACTTTCTTCTTAATTTGTGTTGTCTTGTGAATGTACTGAGGTCTGTTAAAGCTACAAATGTTTTTTAAAACTTTTTAATGTTTATTTTTGAGTGACAGAGACACAGAGTGCAAATGGGGGAGAGGCAAAGAGAGAGAGAGGGAGACACAGAATCTAAAGCAGGCTCCAGAGCTGTCGGCATAGAACTTGACACCAGGCTTGAACTAAGGAGCTGCAAGATCATGACCTGAGCCAAAGTCAGACACTTAACGGACTGAACAACCCAGGTGCCCCAATATCTATAGATTCTTAATCCAAGAAAAGACAGAAAAGAGAACATAAGAACAGTACCAGAAACATCTGTAACTTTTTATAAAATATGATTGTAGGTAAGATAGTCTTTATTCCTCCGTGCCTTTAGTTTAAAACCAGGGTGTTGTTTCAACCCCAAGTTATCATACAAATATTTCTCCAATTACTTGGCAGTATTCCACTTACATTTCATTGGCTAAACCATAATAGACATCGCTAGCTACAGGGAATCTTGGTAACTCATTATTCAGCTGAGTACACTGCTGTTCCAACAAAGATAGGAAGAAAAGAGTAGATATTGGATAAGAATTGTCATGCTATGCTTCAATTTTTGCTAACAAATCTATGAACTTGTTGACAATACCAAAAGTGTTTTTCTCTCAATAAGATAATTTACTTGTCTTTTAATGAATGCTTCCTTTGACTTCAGAACTCTACCCTCAATTATGGATTATAGCAGTTTGCTTAATATGTGAGACTCACTGTTTTGTAATTCAGAGGATTCAAGTTAAATCTCTTTTTATAGACAGAAACAATACTGATGAATTGTCTATCCTTCAGTTCAGTGTGCATCCCAAATGCCAGGTTATAAATTTAAAACAACAGGCATTCAATTTCAATTAAATTATTTAAAAACACTTGACTGTGACATAACATTTCCATTATATATTTATATATCATTTACTAATCAGATCAATTATATCTGTAGCTGTGTTAGTTATTGGATTCCAAATGCCTTTTTTAGCAATGAAAAACAAGGTTAGATCTTCTCATCTATTGCTTTACATTTTTCAGAAAATCTTGTACATTTGTCAACCATAAAAATAATCTTTTAGAAAATATCCCCAAATATTTATATCACTCAATTATCAGTGAAATGTCTTCAGCATTAGAAACACATGTGAAAAACCTGAACTATAAATTATATGCCTGTACTTGCATTAAAATGACATATATCTTACAAAACAAAATAACAATAAATAAAGGAATTTCCATACTAAGCTAATACTGTTTATCGCTAATGATGTTTATCGCTATTAAGAAGAATGTAAGTTTTTAAATAGCCTTTCTTCCAAAATCAAATTTGTGTTGCTTTATTGTTAAATATATAGTCACTATTTTTCCCTTGTCATGAGCAGACAAAGAGAATGTACATGTAAGTACAGAAGGTCAGGTCTTCATTTACTTGTTTTTCATTCTTACTATTCTTAATGATTATTTCTTGAAAAAATCATTTTAAATTTATGGACGAAGAGTATAATACAATTTACATATCCATGTGCCCACTTACAGATAAACTGTAATTTTTCAGGTATCTCTGAAATATATGAGAAGATAAATAAGGATGATAATGATAACTACTATTCACTGAAAAATTAGTTATTTTTATAGAAAGATAGATGCTCTAGAAACATGGATATTAATATTAGTACATAAATGGATACATAGGTATAGATAAATATATGTTTTTTACATCATGGTTAGCTAATAATAAGCTGGACTTGCTGTTTTTATAATTCTCATTTGGAAAAAAATAGAAATTTAAATTTTTTTCCTACTTCTTCTGTGAACTGATTGTCTTTTTTACCCTTAAGGATATACAACCACATTTGGTGAGACTACTTTCCCGGCTGGAGCCATAATTAAAAATTGATATTATTCATCTTTCATTCTCTTTGACGATTTCATTCTTTAACCTATATTGTATACATTCTATATATTTGCACATTTATATAAACAACTAATATGTGCCCTTAACTCCTCTGTTGCCATAGCTTTCTTCATGGGAAATTGGGCCAACTCAAATCTTTTCTAAATATCTTTATATTTGTTTAAGTGACTATATTATTTGCCCCTTAATTACATTTGCTCATTCTTTATTCTTGTTGTATTATGATATCTTGACCTCTCTTAAACAATGATCATTGAATCATCACTGCCATCCCTTTTTCTTCTTTCTTTATAAACAATAGAAAAAAAAAACTAAGATTCAGTCCATAGTAATTTAAGCATATAGTTTCTCTTTTGGAAACACAATTTTAAATGAGTTATTTTTTAAATGAAACAGTATCCATCTTTCATATAACTCCACTATTCAGATCTGTATTCAAGAATGACATTCCATTTGTCTGGATTTTTTTTTTTCCACAATGCCTTGAGACATGAACAATGCAGAGATAATTATGAAATAAATTAGTACCCTGAGAAAATTAATTTCAATAGTGTAGTAACGCAGAAGCTAGAATGCAATGAGTTAGGAATTCGAAAGTAGTTGATGAATAGTAGGAAGAATGTGAAGAATGACGTTCTAAGTGGCTTTACAATGAACTAGGAGAGTCTGTTATTTTCAGAGCGTAACAGGAGAGGTGGTTTTGGATTCTGATAAGTAGAACAATTGAAGCAGAGATCGTTTTAGGTAAAACATGAGGTCACTAAGTACGGAGGCGGTGGGAAGAATAAGTCCATTAAAAGCTGTGGTCATGGACTGGAATGTCTAATTAGATATCTTAGAAATAAAGGATAAACAGTCTATATGAAGGTTAAGCCAATGGAATGAAGAGAGGCAAAGATTGTTACTGTTAATGTGGGCAGTAACTATGAGGCTGTCATTATTAGAAGAGTGTGTAAAAGAAGATATTTTCCAAAGCAGGGCAGAGTGTTATTTCGAGAGGGTAATCAATATATTTGTTAATATAGTATTTATAAAAACATCATATGTGGAAAATCATTTTGGCACATTTTTGAAGTTCTATTTTATACTATTATCAACTAATTAATGATAATTGTTTTTAAAAAAGGTTTTGTAACTTCCGTAAGTACAACCCTGACAGATTTATGAGCATAAGACAAATGATTGGCATGTTTCATACAGCTGCCTTTGTCTTAATAAATACATGTTCTTTTCAAAGTGTTAGAATGTGTAGCAATTTAACGTGCCCATATTTTAAGAACTGTCCTATCCTTTAATCAAATTGTAGATACAAAAATGAAGAAATGGTCTCATACCTACCTGAATAGCATTATGGTCACACCACCAGAGTTTGTTGTTTGATGTTAAGAATTATGTATATGTTAAACTTCATGTTCTTTGAATATAAACCAAAACTAATAATAGAGTATTTGTGTTACTAATATGAGTTAATATATGTAAATATATGCTGTAAATTCTAATGGGCTAGCAAATTTTATGACATCAAATATTGAATTAGAAATGATAATGCAATGTTTTCAATACCTCATTTAATATTTTGTTTATTATTCCTTTGAAATTATAATATCAGTTATAACCTTCAAAATCCTGAGGTAGTATTTAAGGCATCACCATATCTCTCCTGGCATCCTTGTGCATCTCTTAGTCAGTCTTGAAAATAATCATCTTAACAGCATTCATCGTTTGCTTGTTATTTTTTTAATAGCTACTATTAAATGGTTATTTATTGAATGGTTACTGTGTTCAAGGGATAGGAATAGAGTAAGAATTCACCAGATTGTGGAAGGACTTATTCTCAATTTTTAGAACCATTTAGAAGCACTTAACAAGTAATTTCTTTAGAATTCAGTATGTAACAATGAGTGAGAAGTGAAAGATACCGTTCCCAGGGAAAGTTACAACCACGAATATCCTCTAACTTTTTCCATTACTAAAATTCTCAGCCACAATGAGCCATTAATAACAATAAATCTTTATTTAAGTTTTTTTTTTTTTGAGAGTGCACACAGGAGGGTTAGAGAAAGGGGGAGAGAGATAGAGTCCCAAGAAAGCTCTGCACTGTCAGTGCAGAGTCTGATGCAGGGCTTGATCCTATGAACCATGAGATCATGACTTGAGCCTGAATCAAGAGTCAGAAACTTAACTGACTAAGTCATTCAGGCACCCCTCAATAATGCAATGAGGAATCTTAAAGCTGATGTAGGTATGAAAAATGCTGAAAGTTTGAGAAATTTTAAATTGTCACCTTGTGTGTGCATGGAAATAGATTAGAAATGATGAGCTAGAAAGAAGATGGGTTTGAAATAGGTACTGGGTGAAATATACACACAGCAATGCATTGTATCAGCTTAAAGCAAGAAGGGAACTGTTATGTACACTTGGCAAATTGACCATTTGATTAATATGTTACATTCTTCATTCACCCTGATATTCTTTGGCTGGAAGTCTATTCTGATATAAATAATGATGGTTTCTTTTGGTTAGTGTTTATATGATATGTATTTTTCTTTACTTTTCTTTTAGTTTTTCTATAATTTGATACTTAAAAAGTTTTCCTTGAAGAATAAGGTATTTTTTTAAAATCCAATTTGACCATCTCTGCCTCTTAATAGTGATATTTAGTCTACTAACATTCAATTTAGTTGTAAATATGATTGAGATTATATATACCATCTTGTTCTTTGTTTTACTTTTCTCTATTCCCACACATTTGTTTTGTTGCTTTTTATCTCCACTAGTGGATCATTATTTAGAGGTATTTTTAAAAATTTTTTAATTGCTTACTCTAGGTCTTACAACATATCTCTGTAGTTTATTGGTCTATCTAAAAACAGTATACCATGTAACTTGTAGTAGAAGACATTGTTCTATCATTTCATCTTTCAATCCTCACATATACTGTCACCCCACATTACATTGCTAAGATTTTTAACTGTTTTATGTTTCTACTATTTTGGTTTAGATAGTGTATTATCTTTTAAAGATATCAGAACTAAATGAAACGATTCTTTTATATCTATTATTATTTTCTTCCAATTTTCAGCTTGCTTTCTTTATTTATGTAGAACCACATTTCCTTCTGTCTAATAAGCTTTGTTTAAAATGTTTCCATTATGGGTTTCTTGGCAATGGATTTTCCCAAAGTTTTTCTTCTCTGAAAAAACTCATATTTTGCCATGATTTTGAAAGATATTTTAAGTGAATATATAATTCTGGGTTCACAATTTTTACTTTCAGTATGTTAAAGGAGTCCTTCCATTGTCTTCTGGCTTCCAAAATTTCATATGAAAAGTTGCTGTTCTCTCATATCTGTTTCTCTGTGTATAAGGTTTTTTTTGAATGCTTAAAAAGTTTTTTTCTTTATATTTCATTTTAGGCAGCTTGACTCTGGTATGATTTTTAAAAAACATATTCCTTGCTTGGTGTTCTTGAGATTCTTATCTGTGTGTTGCTGTCCTGTACTGAATTTGGAAACCTTACAGGCATCATTTCTTCTATCCTTCTATACTTCTTTCCTTTCTTTCTCTATTTGGCACACAAATATAGGTAATATTTTCCCACAGCTCCTGGATTTCTTGTGTCCTTTGTGTGCTCTTTTGTGCCTTTGTTTTAAAGTTTGCCATTAATCTCTGTTGATTTCTTCTATTTTTTTGTTGACTGTGAGGATTTTGATAAACCTTCAGGTTTGTTGATAAACCTTTTGAAAGACTTCTTCATCTGTGCCACCTTCTATAAATCTGCTTCATGCAGTAGATTGTATATAATTCATCATTCATATTTAACTCCTACTTGTAATTTCCAATATTTCACTGAAATTTCCCATCTGTCCACATCTATTTCCAGCTTTTTCATTGAATTTCTTAGCATCTTAATCATGACTATCAACGTTAAAAAGTTTGTTCTGATATGTCTAACACCTGGTTAACTTCTGGTGCTACCTTCTGATTTATGTATGGTCTGAAGACCCGGAGAGCTTTTCTCTCTATTCTCATGCTTTTGTCCCTTCTTTAGTGGCACATTTCCCCCCCCGCCCCCTTATATTTCTAATTATCTGAAGTATCCTCTCCAGCTCAGTTGTAGAAAATCCCTGTGTGGCTGTGTGTTGGTCTGGAGCTTTGTCAGTATGCCTGTATGTCCTCCAGAACTGTGGAACATTAAATCTACAACATGTCTGTGGAGATCCTTTGTGGGATTGGGTGTCCATCCCCTTTCCTACTGGTAACAGACTTCTGATTTATATCAGTACAGGGTGATTGGTCTGATTGGTTTTCTGCCTCTGTTGCTGAGTCAGGCAGCTTTTTCTTCTAATCTTCCCAGGGAACTTTTGCCTTGAAATATGTTTTCTGTCCCTCTCAAGGGCTAAGTGCCTTACTAGCTGGTTATTTGCTGAAAGACCTGTGGTGAGGTAAGGGTCTTTCTTTTCCCTCTTTCAAGAGAAGATGGATTTTGCTTCTACTCCTACCCCAGCAGCAGTGTATCTTTTGTAAGTGATCCACGACAGGAGTGTTTCTTGTTTCACCAACAGAAGAATATGGCTTTATGATCACATGAGAGAAGAAGCTAAGGAGTAGACAGGGTTCTGTTTCAATGTTCCACAAGGGATGGCTGTCAGGTCTCTAGGCTTTTCCTTAACCTGATTTGTGAGTTCTCAGTCAAGGCTTGTGGAGATAGCTGCTGGGTGAGTGTGGACTCCATATATGTCTGTGGCTCGCAGCTATTCTATATTGTCACTGTTGCACACACTCACACTTTAAGGTGTGTAAAACCTCAACTGTTTCCTTTGTTTTCATGGAAAAGTTCCGTGCCACTCTGACAAAAGTGAAACATTTCATTTGCCCCCTGTCTCCTTGGAATCTAGCTAGAGTGGCTTTCTTCCGATCACCCTTCCCCAACTTGATCCTCAAAGTTGAACATACCACACTGAACATGATTCTAGTGTTTCAAGTGATTCATTTTTCACAGTTCCTAAAATTAAGCCTAGTGTTTCACCTAGTTTTCAAGAGAAGAATAATATTTGCTAATATCAAAACTGATTAGGTGTTGGATTCCTGAAAGGAAATATACACGCCTCTTTAGTAGCACTTCCAGAGAGATTGTTCAAGGGTAATTTGACTGTGGTATTTGCATAACTTGCTGACTTCATAATTTGACCCTTATATAAATGTCAAATGTACTGTATAATTTTAAAGCTGTATATTATATTCACCTGTATCTTTTGAAAGTGCAACCTAAACAAAGTGCAGAATTATACTTACATGGGCTCACACCACAATTATGATTTTTCTAAGTAAAACATTGAGAATGAAAACAAAACTTCAAGTCTTCCTTCAGCTATTAATTTTTTCTCTGACCTTGAAGAGGTAATTTAATTCCAATTTTCTTTTCATGTAAATATTAGGGTGCTCCATCTCTCTTTAAAAAATCATGTCAATTAAGTAGGCAATGGTTTAGATCCTTCCAGGTGTATGAACTACTCCCCAAGTGTAAATTACATTGTACTAACTGCATTAAGCCACCAGCGCTTGAAATTCAGTGAATTACTGCTCTACTGCACTAAATGTTCCCCTCATGACTTGAAAGAGTCAATGTACTTTTTAAATTTTCCAGCTTAAATACTAGGGGTTTTGTAATGTTCTTTACAAAAGTTGAAGAGAAGTAATATCTTATATATGGCATATTTTCTCACTACTAGTAGAAAAACAAAGCTGACAAGACTCTTGAAAACTAATTAGATTTTACAATACACCCACTGCTTTTAATTTATGAGATGTACTTTAAAGGGAAAAAAAAACATGCAAGTTAAGGATACTATTTAAATTCATCATGCTGAACAGAATTTTTGAAGCATAAAGCAAAGGGTGTCCCAAAACACTCGGTAGCATAATACCTGTCAAAATACTTGCTAATTAGTAAAATCTAAGAGCAGTTCATAGTGAATGTTGTTATCCATACTTTCTAATGAATACATTTTAAGGTCTTGAAGCATCACTCTGTGTTATCTTCGGATAGCATTTCCTTGAGACCTTTATTATGTATTGAAATGTGTTGCAGTTTTATAGATAAGTATGCTTATGTGGTTAGCTGTTCAAGAGCATTTTTTCAATTTGATAATAATAATTTGTTGTTATACTTGTGTTTTCATGTTAATACAGTTCCAAATCTCCAAATCTCGATGTAAAGATATTAATAACTTAAATGCAATTTGGTATATCATTTGTTCTTCATCTGAGTTTCACTGTATTTTGTGAATATATTATTTTGGCATCACTTTCTCTTTCTTGATCTGAAAGTACCCAGAGATTGTGTTACCAACTTGTTTTTCCCTCCCTTCTGTTCATGGTTTTCTACTCTTGTGATATACCTTCACCTCTGATCAATTACTTCACAACCAAAATCTCTTATCTCTTCCACAGCCCTACAAATATCCAGAATAAATTTACATTTTTATACATATCTGTCTTATAATCAAGTGTTAAAAATAAAAATAAACAGAGGCACCAAGGTGGCACAGTGGGTTAAGTGTCCGACTCTAGGTTTCTACTCAGGTCATGATCTTGTGGTTTCATGAGATCAAGCCCACAACAGGCTCTGCCTTGGCAGCATGGAGCCTGTTCAGGATTCTCTGTCTCCCTCTCTCTCTGCCCCTTCCCACTCACACTGTCTCAATCTCTCTAAAAATAAATAAATACAGGTAAATATATATAAATAAATAAATATTTACTATTAGGACATTTTGTGCTCTTGGCATGTCTCTCAGATACTCTGTCTTCCAGTAATATTTAACTTTTCTCAGTATTACATATTTTATAATCTAAGTAATACATGTTCATATGTTATTTGGAATCTTACTTCCAAGGGAATCATCACCACTTTATGTTTCCCTTCAAAAAGATCAGCTTTGAAAGATATATGGAAAGAATGACCACAGCACAAAGAAATAGAGAACTATAAAAAACAACAACAACCTTGAATGTCGGGAAACTTGGTTTTATATTATTCTCACATTTTTATGTTTGTCTATGCATGTTATGGAGGATGAACATTTGAGTTGTTTCCCTTATAATTACCATAATAAATATCAGTCCAGTTTGCATATCTGTTTATACATCACTAATAATAAGCTTTTAGACACAAATTTATCTACAACTATTGTCTACCAACTCCAAATCTTCCTCTTATACTCTGTGATGTAAAAGCTGGAACTCAGCTGACTATATTACTCATACATCTTTGACAGTTTGATGCTTACTGCATTTTCCCAGTAGGAGACCCTAGAGGGAACTTAGGAAAATAGAAGGGAAAATGATGCCTTTCCCTATGTTCTCTCCAGATTCACCTACCTAAATTAAAAGTTCACCCTAGCACCAGCAGGTTGAGCCAGATTCTCCTGACAGTTCCTGAAGCAGCTCCATTGACACTTTTCAGAAATATCCCTTCCTGAGAGATCTAAGAAGGGCATTTCACAGTACTCTTCTAAAATCCTGAGATCCAAGAATATGTGGGTGATCCGTTCCTCAAATATCTGAACTATAATTGCAAAGAATCCTGTATTCAATCTCCTGATTTCTGGAAACCCAAACTCTCTCCTTTTGTTTTCCTGTCCTTATGTTGGTAATGCTTCTCACTCCCATATTCTCTGGCTCTGTGATTTTTGCTTTTATTTTTTAGACTTCTTGCCTCTGTAAACTATTCTCTATTATGAATCTATTATTTTAAATAATTAGTATGGTTCCTGTTTTATTGGCTAGTCTCTGACTGATAAAAGATATTTAGGGTCCTGACTAGAAATTGCAAAATTAATTTCCAAAAAGCTTTTGGCATTTTATATTAATGGGATCAACATATGAATGTGCATTTTCTTTATGTCTTTTTATTCTTTTATCTAGTTTTAAAATATTTACTAATGTTCAGAGTTACAACAGAGAGATTCTTTTACTTTAATTTGTATTTATTTCATTTAAAATGACTTGTTTTTGACATAAAACCTGTTGCTGGTGGCTCAGGTCCTGATCTCACAACTTGTAGGTTCAAGCCCTAAATCAAGCTCTGTGCTGACAGCTAGCTCAGAGCCTAGAGCCTGTCTTCAGATTCTGTGTCACTCCCTCTCTCTCTGACCCTCCCATGCTTACCCTGTTTCTCTTTCTCTCTAAAAAATAAATAAAACATTAAAAAAATTAAAAACTGTTGTTCACAGGCCTTAGCCGTTTTTAAAGAATTTTAAAGTGCTTTGAATAGATTTTTGCTGACAATATTCAGACTCATTATTTTAAATTTTTTAATGTTTTTTATTTATTTTTGAGAGACAGGCAGAGACACCACTATCAGGGAAGGGTCAGAGAGAGAGGGAAACACAGAACCTGAAGCAGGCTCTAGGCTCTGAGCTAGCTGTCAACACAGAGTCTATTGGGGGGCTTGAACCCACGAACCATGAGATCATGACCTGAGCCGAAGCTGGATGCTTAAGAGACTGAGTCACCCGGGCGCCCCCCAGACTCATTTTTATAAACCACAATTTTCACACAAACTAAGTATTTTGATTTTCTGGATCACTTTCTAAGAGTGGGATGAGATAATGTTCTTTAACTTTCTGTTTTAGAGTCTAGAAATCAAAGTTCTAGGTGATTCTTATAATTATTAAATTTTTATACTTACATATAGAAATGCATTGGAATAGAAAAGTAGCTTTGAGAAGCTAGGAGGCTGAGTCTGTTAAGCATCTGACTCTGGATTTGGGCTCAGGTCATGATCTCGTGGTTTGTAAGATCAAGCCCAATGTAGGGCTCCCAGCTAAAGGCACAGATTCTCTTCTCTCTCTGCCTCTACCCCACTCATATTCTCCCCCCCTTAAAATAAATAAATCAACTTAAAAAAAAAAACAACTAGTTTTGAGACACTTCAGTGTACCTACAGGTATGACTCCCAATTTATTTGAAAAAAAAAACCAATTAGAACAAATAATATAAATCATAAGATAATTAATGTGTTTCTTCCTGTTATACCAACTCCTATCAACAGAGGTATCAGGGATTCACCCATACATAATCATTTTCTCTTATTTCAAGTGAAATAACTCTGTATCACCTATATCTTTCAGCCTTCAGTGTTTATTCTTCCTATTTAAATCCTTAATACTTCAGTCATTTTTTTTTCTAAAACAACCTCAATGAAAAAAATGTATTTACTGTCATGGGATCATTTTATTTTTTCAATATACCTAAAGATGGTTTAATTTCTTTACACTTATTTATTTATTTTGAGAGAGAAAAGAGAGAGGAGGAGAGAGGGACAATGAGAATCCCAAGCAGGCTAAGCACTGTCAGCATAGACCCTGCACCGTGAGATCATGACCTGAGCCGAAATCAAGAGTCAGATGCTTCACTGACTGAGTCACACACAGGCACCAACTGGTAGTTTAAATTTTAAGTAAACTTTCCATTTTAGAATAGTTTTAGAGTTACATAATGGTCTTAATAATAGTAATGAGAGTTTGCATATACCCTGCAACCAGCTTACCCTTTTATTAACATCTTACATTAGAATGGTACACTTGTCACAATTAATGAACTGATACATTAATTTGGCTACATTCATAGTTTATTCAGATTTCCTTAGTTTCTATATGAGGTCCATTTTAACGTTCCAAGATCCCAACCAGAATATGGTATTACATTTAGCTGCCATGTTTTCTTAGGCCCGTCTCGGCTATGACAGTTTCTCAGACTTTCCTTGTTATTGATGATGTTGACTGTTTGAGGACTACTGGACAGGTTTTTTGTTAGATGCCCTTTTAGATTTGTCTGAGTTTTCTTTCTTAAGATTAGAATAAGAGTTATGGATTTTGGGGAGGAAGATCACAGAGGCAAATTGCAGTTCTCATCATACCATATCAAAAGTACACACCATCAACATGACTTATCACTGTTGATGTTAACTGTGATCACCTGGCTGAGATAGTGTTGCTAAATTTCTCTACTGTAAATTTACTATCATGCTCGTCTTCATATTTTACTCTTTGGAAGGACATCACTGTGCACAAACCACACGTAAGGAATAGGGATTTACATCCTTAATCTTTGAGTGCATATAATCTACATGAACTATTTGGAATTCCTCTAAATGAGAGACTTATCTATCATGTTCTATTTGCTTATTTTTTTCAATCATTTACTTATATGAGCACGGAATATCATAGATGCTTATTTTATATGCTGGGCTATAATCCAAAGTTAATATATTTATTTTTAGGTTCAAATCATTTCAGCTTTCACCACTAAACGCATTTTCATTTGTTTTTAGCAACCTTTGACATATACTGACCACTGTGTTTTTAATTAGCATTTATTTACATTCTGGCACTACAAGATACTTCAGGGTCATCTTGTTTTTCCCCTGCTTCTCTCCAAGAATCAGCTATTTCTCCAAGAAATTTTGGTTCCTTATATGTACAAATGGTGTTAGAAGATGTGGGTACTAGATACGTTCATTCCTACTGCGATGACCTGTCTTCTAAGTCCTCTAAGCTGAGAATAGAAAGAAATACACATGTGCATACTACCCATTATATATAGGTATCTATAAATATATCTCTGTGTATCCCTTTCTGTCTATATTAAGGTAAATTTGAGTTTATATTGACACCTCCATCTCTCTCCCATTAAAACATGTACTATTCTACCAGTCTCTTTTGCTTAAATATAAACTTTAATTCCAAGAGTGAAAAATCTGCCCCCTACTCTCCTTCATTTATCATTTAATTGTTCAATTAGAGTGTTCATGCATTAGTTTTAGAATTATCTACCTGTAACTGTATGAAAAGGAAAAAAACATTATCAACAAGAGTATAGTGCTTAAGTTTAGTTATTTTGCTTTAGTCTATGATCACCATCATTGTCCAAGT
Organism: Helogale parvula; assembly: GCA_004023845.1. Taxonomy (NCBI): domain Eukaryota; kingdom Metazoa; phylum Chordata; class Mammalia; order Carnivora; family Herpestidae; genus Helogale; species Helogale parvula. The sequence continues at coordinate 402,047 of PJEM01000229.1, forward strand.
TACTTAAGTTCGCACATTTCCCCCACCCACTTTAAGTGAGGTTATTTCTACATTATAATTAAGTTAGATTCTATTGTCACAGTCTGCATTCACTCCTGGAATCCCTCAACTTTCTAAAGGATTTTTTTTTCAATTGTAAACATTAGGGATCACTCTTCATGCAATAAATTTCCATTTGTTTTGCAAATGCAGTGTCCTGGATCCAATATAACATATCTTACAGAACAATTTCAGCAGACTAATAAATTCTCTGTGCTTTACTTTTGTTAGCTTTTGCGTCATTCCCATGTTTCTTGGATGTTCTGTTTTCTTTGCTTCCCCCAGTATTGGTTTGCAAACTCCTTGGGAGCTCCACAGCTGCAATCTGAAGTTGGCTGTCTTATGAGGAGAGCAAGAAGAGACCAAAGAAGAGGCAGATCACTCCAACTTGGTAGGTGGCAGGGTTAATAAACAAGGGACATTACAAATGAGGCTTGTCTTCATTGGACATGAGATGAACATCCACTAACAAAAATTAGCATTGGCTAATGAAACAATAGAAAATTTAATCAAATAACTTAGGGGGTTCACAATCATTGAGGGGAAAACAAGCCTAAGATATGGTTAGAAAAATATAGTGCCTTGCCTAGGGATCTGAAATCTATAAACTAAGAGGAACTATGTATAGCTTTCCTGAACAGGAACCCTTACTGTTATTTATTGAAAAATTGATCCCCCGTGCCCCCAATTTATGGATATGCTGCTCTAAACACAGAAGGGGGAGAGGAAGTTTTAATTGTCCTGTCCAAGCTTAGGAGTTAAGCAAGGAGTACATTAATGATTTCTTCATTAAAAGAGGAATTCTCGTGCTTTGCCACACACTTCTCCAAGCGAAGACAGACTTTTGTAAATGGTGCCCTACCATTGACCCACACAGAAATTGGTGCATTTTTTTCTTTCTACGCTGCCCTATTTTGTCATAAAGGTCTTGATTTGTAATGCAACATCACTGCCATCTAAGGTCGTCCTGTTGGATGGGGTTCCATTGTAGGGTGCAGGGGTGGGGAAAGCCTCCTTTCTGGGACCCCATATTTATTCAGTGACTCTTCTAACCCCACCAAGGTCCAACGCCCAATGGATGAGGCTTGCTAGAAACTTGGAATCCAACTTGTGCTTTTATTGAGATAACAATTCCTTGGAGTTTTTTGGGTTTTTTGTTTCTGTTTGTGTGTGTGTGTGTGTGTGTGTGTGTGTGTGTGTGTATTGTATTGTTCTGTTTCAATCAGTCTTTGGACCAACGCCATTCTGGAAGCCACCCCAACCCCCCTTGTCCTGCAAAGAAGCAGACAGTTGTGGGGAGACTTAGCAGCACCCTTTCCTCCAGACACCTTCATTTTGACGTTCGGGTTTTTGTGTTAAGTTAATCTGTACATTTCGTTTGCCATTGTTACTTGTACCATATGTCTGTATATATTGTACGACAAGGGAGTATTAATCCCCTGTCTCTAGTGCTTGACTTTAAATCAGTACAGTACCTGTACCTGCCCAGGGTCCTGCTCCGTGGGTCACCCTATATTGAGGGTTCAAGCTTTCCCTTGATTTTTGAAAGGGGTTTATGTATAAATATATTTTATGCCATTTTATTACAGGTCTTGTACTCAATGACTTTTGCCATGGAATTTTGTTCTACTTATACAGTAAATTATGCATTATGAAGAGTTCATTTAAGGAAATTTACTTGGTACAATAATTATTGTAAGAGATGTAGCCTTTATTAAAATTTTATATTAAAAAAAGAAAAATATGGTGCAGGTTGAAATAAAAACATATGTATATTCTTATTAAGAGTGAATCCTAGGGACATACCCATATTGGTAGAGGTGAACTTTATATGCCTTTGCTGCCATTCTGCTTCTGCAGTTCTTGAAAATGAGAGGCCTCATGGTAGCAGAGACCACTACCAGCATTCCCGTGTTCCTTAAGGACACCAGATTTCAAATAAGTGTAAACTGAGTCTTTACTAGTTTTCTGTCGCTGCTTTAACAAATGAGGATAAAATTTAAGATTTAAAACATCAGAAATTGAGTCCGCAGAGTGGCTCAGTCAGATAAGCATCTGACTCTTGATTTCAGCTCCTGTCATGATCCCAGAGTTGTGGGACTGAGCCCGTGTCAGGCTCCATGCTGAGGATGGAGCCTGCTTCAGATTTTCTCTTTTTCTTCTGTTCCTTTCTCCTGCACACTCTCTTTCTCTCTCAAAAAATAAATTAAATAAATAGATGATTAAAAAAATGAGATAACAGATGATTTAAAAAATGAGACAACAGAAATTTATCCTCTCAGTTCTGAAGGTCAGAAGTATCGCTGGGCCCAAATCAAAGCGTCAGCAGAGCTGTGCTCCCTCCAGAGGCTCCAGGGAATACTTGTGCATCTTGGCTTTTCCAACTTCTGGTGGCTGCTGGCAATCCTTGACTTGTGGCTACATCACTCCAATCTCTGCTTCTGGGTTCATATGGCCTCTTGCTCTTCTGTCTGTGTCAAATATCTCTCTGTCTCTTCTTGAAATTAAGGACGTCTTTTCTGGCAGTTAGAGCACAGACAAACAATCCAAGATAATATTGCCATCTCAAGATCTAACTAAATCACATCTGCAATATCTTTGCCATATTAGGTAACCATTACAAGTCTAGGGATTGGGGAAGAAAATTTTAGGGGACCATTTTTAAGCCTATCACAGCATCTGAGTGTTTGAACCCCTCTTACAGAACACATACCACATCAATCACATGTAGAAATGTGGTTCATATTGTGGACAACTAGACAACAAAATATATTTACCTAAATACAATAGTGTAATTTAAATAAATCAGACAATATTAAAATTCAGACTTAGAAAACAATGAATAGATATCTTTAAAATAAACTCAGTTAAGATAAGAAAGTCAAAAAAATACGGATGAGTGTTCCTTAAACATTTGTCCTTTAACTAAGCTATGTATTGAATAGCAATTTCTCAGCTTACACAGTTAGATTTCTGATTATTTGGATTGGGCAGAACATCAAATTCAGTTGACAGTAGAGTCAACTCTTTGAAGCAGAGCTGTATTGGCTATACAATCAAGCCCATGCTTATGAATTGTAAACTAAACCTTGGCGGAATCAAAATAAAAAACCAGTAAGTTAAATGCCTGTTAAAACATAGCATAACACTTTTGAAAAAAAGACAACACAATCCGGCAACTCAAAAACATAATCTAATCTTTCAACAATCTGGCACCAAACAGATAAACAAATAAAACTTGTCAGCCATATGAGAAGCAGGAAAATGTGATTTATATGGGGAATAAGCATGAGTCAGTATAAACAGACCTACACCTGACACACATATTGGAATTAGTAACCAAAGACCTATAAATATGTTACATTTGTGGTGTCATTGTATGTTCTGTAATTAGAATTACTGTATACGTATCCAAGAACTAAAAGGAAACAGTGACACTCTGAGAAAATAGATAAAAAATCTTAAGAAAAATCACAATTTTAGTATATGAATCGGGTGCTGCCTTCTGCCATGTCTCATTTAGGCATTTATTTTGGGTAGTGAGGAATTTAATTCTGATACGTCTAGGTGTGTTTTCCTTTGTCTCTATCCTGCTTGGTTTTTGTTTTGGTTCCTGAATCTGTAGCTTTTTATTTGTTTTTTTTTTTTAATTTGGAAGATGAGTCTTTTTATTGTCTACAAGTATTTCTTTCTGCATTCATTACTCTTTCTTATCCCTTTCTAACTCAATTTCAAAGTTTGTGAAACTTCTTGTGATTGTTCTGCTACTTACTGTCATTTTGTCCACTTTTTTCTACCGTGTTTTTTCCTCCATGCTTCAGTTGATCCTGTTTCTATTACTTTGGTTTCAAATTCAATAGTCTTTTATTCTGTAGTATCCAGATTGCTGAAAGCACATCTGCTGATTATTTTACTTCAGGTATTCTATTATTTAGTTAAAAATATTAAATTATACCAACTGTGTTTTCTGGTCATAGCAGAAATTAATTAGAAAGGACTATGGGATTGTATGGCCCTTCCCAGGAGCAATTGATGGGTTTAAGAAAGAAAATAAAGGCCAACAGTGATTAATCAGTCACTTGTGGCTAAATGAGAAAACCAGAGATTGCCTCAGCAACATATAAAGTGATTTTCATCTGCAGTAGAAGGCGAGAAAGGTTGCAGAGTCCAGGATCAGGAACTAAAACTAATCAAGGGCAGATGAATTTCATGTAAATTTTAATTCCAACCTTAGCAATCCTGCTATGCCAAGGCCAGAGCTGACACTGGGAGGAGCAGAATCTGGACATATAAGAATCATCTGGGAAAATAAATTCAAAGACTTTGAAACTTCAGATTTCCCTGAAATATTCCTTTAGCTATGAAAATGCCTCTCCTTTCTATTGAAGGCTGGTGCCCTTCTTTTGCTTAGACACAGTATCAGCAATCTCCACTTTGTAGTGTGTTACTACTCCCCATTTACCAAGAGACACAGAAAGGTTTCAGAGTTGAAATAAACCAAGAATACAAAAGTGTTCTTGTTTGTGGGCAAGGAGATCTCCCCACTCGGGCTGTATTTCTTACAGTTGTAATGGATTAGTAGTATCTTGATGGTACAGAATATTATGAGAAATTTCTGTGAAGCTCCCAAGGAAAATAAAAATGTACCTTAGAGACCTGGAGCAAGGCTTTGATTTCTACAATAATGAATTGCCATTTAACAAATGGCTCTGTTCATACTTTTAGGTCTTAGTAGGAATGAAGCATTTGACTTTAAGATATTAAGAGTGACCAAGTGGTCCAAAGCATCCCCCAAGCACTAATTTCAGTCTGACTCACCAAGCCATGACCTCAGGCACATCTGGCAGCAATCTATTGTAATTTGGAAATAGGACTTCTAAGTTAGCACACAAGTAGGCACAGTGACCCCTATGTCACCAGGTATATCAGCTCCATTGTCACTTCATCAACTTTACCTTTGACCACACAACAGTGTCTCTTTTGAACAAACTAAAGAATGAACACAAAACAGAGACTAGTCTATGATGGACTGACTCAATATGTGGGTACAAATCAAGATTATATACTTACTAATACTGAGGTATCTCGAAAAGGCAGTGAGTACGAGAAATCCTCAAACTGAGCAGAGCTTTGGGCAGTGTATCTAGTTGTCTCTCTTGTTTGGAAATAAAAGCGCCCAAGTTAAAATGTACTCAGATTCAGGAACAGTAGAGTATTTTTGGTTGGCTGTGGTCTAGAATCGTAAAGATATAAAGATCAATGTAAACACACAATATGTTTCCTTGTACGAAATGTTATTTCTGAATTATACTAAAAAATTTTTTTAAAGACCTATGCTCAAGAGTATTAAAACATCAAATGGTAAGTCAGTTGAAGCCACATCAGTGTCTTTCTTGTGAGAACAGAACATTATAGGGATAAAATCTGACTTCAACAGAGTTATAGGAATTAAACTTTTAAACTCAACATAGGAGAACCAGTTTGACAGCTGGAACCAGGAGTAGTGTTGCGGTTTTTTTCTTCGAAGAGAAAAGGTGGAGAAAAACAGCCAATGTATCTGTCTAAAGGTGTATTTTATAGAAACTGATTATCCAGTGAATTGGAAGAATATAGATACATTCTGAATAGTGATGAAGAACTCAGGCCTGTTGCTGACTACCCATCTGACTCTGTATTGTCACAAATATGTTCGTGAGACAGAAGCTCCTAATTCCCCCTAATTCTTCATCTAGAGTGCGTGCCTGATGAGTAAGGCAACACGCACACACACACACACCCGTGCAAGAATCAGTGACGTGTGTGTATACAAGCAAATATAATGATCCAAAAGAAAAAAATTTTTAAAAGGTGGGTAGTACATGGGGCACCTGGGTGGCTCAGTCGATTGAGCATCCAACTTTGACTCAGGTCATGATCTCACAGTTTGTGGGTTCGAGCTCCGCGTTGGGCTCTGTGCTGACAGCTCAGAGCCTGGAGCCTGCTTCCAATTTTGTGTGTCCCTCTCTCTCTGCCCCTCCCCTGCTCATGATCTGTCTCTCTGTCTCTCAAAAATTTAAAAAAAAAAACATTAATTTTTTTTTAAAAAATGAGGGTAATACATAAATTTTCCAAACATCTTACAGAAAATGAGTCTGTAAATAAAAATTCAGATAGACAGATGTGATTTAAAAAACTAAACATCTAATTATAAACACTGAGAAATTTTAAAATAATGAAACAAAATGCAAATGTGAGATGTTAAAAAAACTATCTAAAATGTTTAAATATATGGTAAGTGAAATTTTACACTACATATGAAATAAACACTAGTTTTAAAAACTGAATTAATTAGAAATTTACCAATTCACCTAGAAAGTAAAAGGATTATTTTTAAGATATCTATTTCCATTTCAAACAAATTAAAATGTAACTGCAGTACATCAAAAATAAGAGTACAGAGTAATTTAAAAGCAACCAGATTGAAAAGACAGGTAACCTTCACAAGAATGAAAATTCAGTTACCATTATATTGTTCATTAGTAACTGCAGGAGACAGAAGTTAACGTAATAAGGACTTCAAACTACTGTGAAAAAAAATGACAGTCAACATTCTATTATATGCACAGAGCAAGATGCATTCAAGAATAATAAAAAGCACTTTTCCCTAAAATTCCCACAGCCAAAGACTTTACAATTGAAAAACCCATACTGAAATATTGATGGAAATATATATTTCTTCAAAGCATGCATGCACATACCTTGACATGTTTTGTAAGGAAAGATTTTTTTTGGTATACAAAAAGCAATGCTGATTACAGAAATCGAAAAAAATACATTGAATATGTTATTAAATTTTTTAAATGTTTAAAACAATATATGTTACTGTATTAAATCAGCGTATAGAACATGCATGTAATTGATGAGTAATTAAGGCACTTCAAGAAATACAATGTGATGAGAACCTAGGAACCCATCCTATGCCTTCTGCCAGGAAGCTTTTCCTCTATTGTGACTTTTAACACACAGATTCGTGTTTTTTTTTTAAACTTCCTACGTAAGAAATCATACAGTATTATTTTCTGTTAGATTCTATCACTCAGTATCTGTACCATTCATCTATGTTGTTACACATAATAGAATTAGGCTTAAGTTAATTACTGTGCGGAATTCCATTGTGTGGAGCCTGAGTTTTTCTGAGCAGGTGTTATTTCCTCTTCATTTTTAAAGGATGTGATTATAGAATATAGAATTCTGAGTCAACCTCCCCTTTCCCACTTCAAAACTTTTAAAATGGTATCCCATGTTTTGTTCACACGGTTTCTGATAATTTTGTTATATATATATATATATATATATATATATATATGTGTGTGTGTGTGTGTGTGTGTGTGTGTATATATGTTTATATATATATATATATATATATATATACACCTATAGGTACAGTGTTTTGTTTACTTTGATTTTCTGATAGATTTTTTTATTGTATTTGGTTTTGATTTCAGCAGTTTAATAGGATATGATTGTTTTCTTATTTAAAAAAATTTTAATGTTTTATTATTTTTTTTTTGAGAGAGAGAGACAGAGAGAGAGAGTGAGCAGGGGAGGGTCAGAGACAGAGGGAGACACAGAATCTGAAGCAGGCTCCAGGCTCTGAGCTGTCAGCATAATGCTCGACACAGGGCTCGAACCCACGAACCATGAGATCATGTCCGGAGCTGAAATCTGATGCTAACTGACTGAGCCACCCAGGTGCCCCTGTTTTCTTATTTTTTTAATGTTTATTTTGAGAGAGAGAGAGAGAGAGAGAGAGCGAGACCGAGCGCGGGCAGAAAAGAAGGAGGGACAGAGAGAATCTCAAGCAGGCTCCCCAGCATGGGGCTCGATCTCACAAACCGTGAGAACATGACCTGAGCTGTAAGCAACAGTCAGATGCTTAACCAATTGAGCCACCCAGGTGCTCCTGTTTTCTTACTTTATTCTAGTGTTACGCTCTTTACTATTCTCTGAGTTTCTTAGATCTGTGATTGGTGTCTGTCTTTAGTTCTGGAATTTCTCTTTTGTTATTTATAGATTCAAATATTTATTATGTCTATTCTATATTCACATACATAGAATTCTGTTATGAATTCTAATTTTGTGTATGATACACTATTTGAGGTATCTTATGTATCTTATATGCTAAATTCTCTGCTTTTATTTCTTTTATTATATTTTAAATCTTTTTTCTATTTGTATATTTTTTCTATTTGCATATGCTTCAAGTGCTTTCTACTGATGTACTTTTACATTTAATTGTTATTTTATTTTATTTTATTTTATTTTTTCACACATGCAAAAGCAAAGGGCTTTATTACGAATTTAGGCCCGGCCATCCTAAACTCGGGCTCAGACTTCAACAACACACTGGATCCATGTTTCAGCGAGCCCTGAACATGGCGGAGCAGGGCCTTTTAAGAGTTTGGGAAGGGGGAGTTACAGGAAATTGTGACACAGGTACAGGGGTCCAATCAATATAGCATCACATCATTGACAGTAACTTTAACCAATTACAGAGTGGACCCAGAACCCTCAGGTAGGGCGTGACTAGTCTTAAAAACAGAATAGTGTTCTTAAATGATAAAAAATGCACTTATTTTCCATGGGCCTCAATTTCTGAGGTTTTTAGTTTGTGAAATAATAAGGTCTCTTAAGTGTATTTTTAAGACAGAAATAGAACTATGCCAGCATGTGGACTTTCTCTAACATTTTGCTTTAAAAGATTCTTACAGTTAATCTGACCCTTTACATATAACCATTTTACAAGTGAGAGCTATTTTTGATGGTCCTAATACAGTTCCCATGTATGTTAAAAACTAAGACTTCCAAGTATCCTAGGATAAAGTCAGCCCACTAATTCAAATCTTTTCACATATTATACAAAAATTAAATATGTGTGTATGTATACATACACATATATTTTAAATTAAAGTGCTATTTTTAGTTTTTGGCTTACAGAAAAACTCAACAGACAATACAGATCATTCCATTATGCCTGTTTCCTACCCCACCTCAGATGCTCTATTAACATCTTTCATTGGTAGTTTACAGCAATGTTCACTCTGTGTTGCACAATCTATGATTTTTGGTAAATGTATAATGACATACATGTAGCTACCATTAGAGAATCATACAGAGTAGTTTCACTTCATTAAAAATCCTCTGTGCTTCATCTATTCATCCCTTTTTCCGCTTAAACTTCTGGCCACCCCTAATCTTTTTACTGTCTTCATAGCTTTGCCTTTACAGAAAGTTATGTAGTTGAAATTTATGTACCTTTTTCAGTTTGGCTTCTTTCACGTAACAATATGCATTTAAGTTTCCTCTGTGTCTTTTCAGGCCTTGATAGCTCATTTTGTTTTATTGATGAATAATGATGAATAATGTTCTAATGTATGGATATACTACAGTTTATCCATTCATATGTGGAAGGGCATCTTACATGCAAGTTTTGTGAGAACACAAATTTTCAATTCATTTGGGTAAATTCTAAGAAGTATGATTGCTAGGATATCTGATAAGTGTATACTTCTTACTTCTCTATACTAAAACAATGTAGGAAAATGAATAACCAGGAACAATGAGTAATACTAGTATTCCAATCATCGTTTCTAAACAAACTACCACTAAAAGAAACCAGGAGAAATGGTCCATTCTTGGTTTTGTTGCAAAATGAGCTTACAATAATCTTTTCTATGCAAAAGCAATAAATCTTTCAATGACTACTGGTGTCATATCAAAATGATCCAGAAGTGAACTTGAAGAAATATTTGATCATCAGCAAGAATAATCTTAATGAATCAACATATATCAAATATGTCTGAAAGACAAATTGTTAATAATAATTTTAAAACATCTTTGATCACATTTGGAGGATGTTAGACAACCAATTCACTTTGGTTGAATATTGGTTGAATATTAAACAGAAAAACATTCAGAAAAAATATTTTTGCCTTTTCTTTTTAAAATGTATCATAGTGTCACCAATAATTGACAAAGAAAAGTTTCTGAGAGAAGTATCCAAACTAATGAATAAAAAAAATGATAGAATATCAGAATTTGCATAGTAGATCTATGGAATAATCATAATCAATGGTTAACATCATACACAGAATAATTAACCATTAATCAACGTCTTTAATGCTTTTTTAAATTTTTATGTTTATTTATTTATTTAAGAGAAGAGAAGTAGAGACGGAAAGAGAGAATCCCAAGCAGGCTCCACACTATCAGCAAAGATGAAGATGAAGTGACTCAAGAGTGCAATTTGTAAATTTTGCTTGGATCATAATTCAAGTAAATGAACAGAAATAGAATTAGGGTCAATCAGGGTAATTTTAAACTGATTTATATTTGATGATATTAAGGGGTTTCATCACAGATTAAAAATGTTTTAAATCGTTATTTATTTTTGAGAGAGAGAGAAAAAAAAGAGAGGCAGAGTGCAAGCAGGGGAGGAACAGAGACAGGGGGAGACACAGAATCCTGAGCAGGCTCCAGGCTCCAAGTTGTCAGCACAGAACCTGATGCGGGGCTTGAACTCCCAAACCATGAGATCATGACCTGAGCCAAAGTCAAGCTCTTAACCAACTGAGCCACCCAGGTGCCTCTCATTACAGATTTTTATAGACTTCACAAATGCTGCATGTTTATGCTTTATGTGAACTATTGTAAGGATACATATTAAATTATTTACATATAAAATAATATGATGTCTAGAAGAGGCTTCAAAATAATTTAGGAGAAGGAATGTGTAGTAATGAAGATGAAGTATAATTATCCACGAGCTAATCAGTGTAGAAGCTTGGAGATGGGTACATGAGTTTCAAAAAACTATTATTTTAATTACTGTTTATATTTTTTCCTAATAGACTTAAAATTGACCTGTAGCTACACATTTTATTCACAAAATAGAGATTGTGTCTTATTAATAATTGATCAAAGTTCCATTTTTACTGGGCAAAATAAAATAGTCCAAGAATATTAAAATGCATTAACTTTATTTAAATTATTTTAAAATATATTAGAATTAAAAATATCATTGTTTGGGACACCTGGATGGCTCAGTTGCTAAACCAACCAATTCTTGATTTTGGCTCAGGTCATGATTTCATGGTTTGTGAGACTGAGCCCCACATCAGGCTCTGTGCTTACAGTGTGGTGCCTGCTTAGGATTCTCTCTCTCTCTCTCTCTCTCTCTCTCTCTCTCTCTCTGTGTCACTCTCTCTCCTCCCCCCACCCCCAATCTTTTATTTAGTTGAATTTGCTAGGCTCCTAGGTGTCTCATAGTAAGACTCTAAGTAAGTGCTTTGTCAATTAGCAAATAAATTAGCTAATATATTAAACTTAATAAATTATTAAACAAATTAAGGTTAATAGATTAACTTCATAAGTTAATAGATTTAACTTAAATTTTTCAAAGAAAATTTCAGGCCATTTTTATACAAAAATAAAAATTAAGCAATATTAAAAATGTATATATATTTCTTAGAAAATGCCAGTGAGTTAATATTCGTGATCATTAAGAATCTGGTAAGATATAAGAATAGTTTAAAAAATTATTTCTTGTTTTGATATTGTTTTTCAATGTTCAGGTAATCAAAACTAAAAAATAATTATTTTTGGCTTTAGTGATGGGGTATATGCCATTTTACTTTTAGAAAAATGTTTTAAAAATGTATTTCTAAAGGAAGCAAAATTAACCAATTTAATAAAATCATTGTTTGACCAATAAATAAATATTTCAAAAAATAAAGAAAAATACAGTGTCCCAGGCCATTTCACTTAAAATAAAACTCTTGAATTTAACAGCTTCTCAGTAAGTTATGCGGACTAATCCTTCATTTTCTTCATTTTTCTTTAGAAAATACGAGATTTATAGGTGTTCAGTCCTGGAGACTTCTGCATTTTACTTGTGTTTCAACTTAAGGTTTAGCAAGTCAAGATTCAGTCAGTGCTGTTGGATTACAATTGGGTATTTACTTGCTTTGCCTGCTGTTTACATGATTTGCATTATAGTTGAAGAATTATCAAGTCGGAACTCAAAAGTGCAGTTCTGTGTTTGATCTATCAAATTACTCAAATACTAAAATGTGTTATGTTAAATAATTCACATGTATGTAGATATCCAGATTCAAAACTGAAATATATTGAAATTTAAACAAACCACAATAAAAAGCCTTCAGACCTTAAGAGGCACTAAATGAGATAATTTTCCTTTTTGTCATGAGGTTATTAAGGCCTAAACAAAAATCTCAAATAATCTTTCAAAAGAGGGGTTTACTGGTACTTATTTTATTCTAGCTTCACTGAAAATTCTTTGCCTTTAACTGTAATGGTTCTTCATTTTGCTTTATGGAGATCTATTTCCAGTTTTTAAAAGTTTCTAGGGTTATGTTTGTTCATTAATGCTCTTAATGTTCCTTGTTATATTGCTGTTCAATTTTTACTGCCCTGCTCACATCAGGTACTCACAGCCTGGAGTTTACCTTGAGTCATAAAAAATTTGAGTTTGTGACCTAAACTCTAATGATGTAGAACACTGCATGGTTCTATAGGGCTCAGTAGGAGTAATGGAGGTTTGTATACTTTTAATCAAGTGCTATAATGAACATATACTGAATTTTGCAGAATGGCTGCAAGACAAATAGACCTATTAGGAGGGAAAAAGATGATGTGATGAGTCACATAAATAAAATGATCAGGGGAGAGGAAGTGCTACAGATCTCTAGTTTAATATGAGAATCCCACTGAGTATTTGCAAGGTGCTTTTGGCTAATGGCCATAAATAAGTGTATATTCTATGTCGAATAATTAACTTTTATATCTTTAAGGCAGAGTGAGATGGTACAGATCTGAGTAACAAAGTATAGGGAAGAGGAATATTGCTTCCAAGGTTAGATATACAATTTTTATTAAAATTTAATAATAATTATAAAAATCATAATTTGAGATGCAAAGTGAGGTTTTGTGCCAATTTATATCTTTGGCACTCATCATGTCAGATTGCTTCAGAGAACTGAACGGCGGGGGTAGAGCTCTAGAAGGTCTGAGAGCGATGAAAACTGTAGGTTGTTAAGGGTTACCTGAAGCTGTATGTGGAGAAGGATTTGGGGCACTTCTGAATTCAGCAGGCCAGAGAACCGCTCTGGAAGAGAATACTCACAATGCATGTGAAGGGGTGATTTTGGTGGCATTATTACCATGCATTTCCCATTCAAATCTCATTTTTTTAAATTAAACAGATCGTATCAGTGTGAATATTTGTATACATCTCTTAAAGCATAGATTCTTTGTATGTTTTCATTTATCTACATTGTAAATAGTTTTATATAACAACATCTACATGCATGCAATGATTTATTTATTTTTTTATTTCCACATCTCCACTTTCCTTTTTCTTTTGGCCCCCTCCACCCTTATTATTATTTACTATCACAGCACCTCACCTATTCTAAAAAAATAATGTTATCTCTTTGGCATTTTATTTTTATATTCAAACAACCCTAACCCTACAGATACATAAACAGTTTTTTAAAATTTGTTAATTTTTTTTTTTTTTTTTGAGAGAGAGAGAGAGAGGCAGTGCGTGAGCAGGGAAGGGGCAGAGAGAGAAGGAGACAGAATCTGAAGCAAGTTCCAGGATCTGAGCTGCCAGCACAGAGCCCGATGGGGGCTCAAACTCACGAACTGTGAGATCATGACCTGAGCCGAAGTCAGATGCTCAAACAACTGAAACACCCAGGCGCCTCCTTAAACCCTTGTGACTAGGTACACAGGCATAAGTATATATGAGAGAAATTTCTGTTATGGTTTCTTTTATTTATTTATTTAAAATATTTTTTAATGTTTATTTATTTTTGAGAGAAAGACAAGAGTGTGAGCAGGGAGGGGCAGAGAGAGAGAGAGAGAGGAAGACACAGAATCTGAAACAGGCTCGAGGCTCTGAGATGTCAGCAGAGCCTGACGCGGGGCTCAAACTCATAAACCGTGAGATCATAACCTGAGCTGAAGTTGGAGACATAACCGACTGAGCCACCCATGTGCCTCTGTTATGATTTCTTCAAAAAAAAAAATAACACATTATGTGTAATTTTGAGCATCTTGAAATTTTTTATTCTCATAAAACATCGTAAGATAGAAATCCCTACATAGTAAGTATTAATACTCTTCTTCAAACTTTTTAATGGCTACTAAATTCTACAACCTTGTATGTACCATAATTTTTAATCATTTTTCTATTGAAGTGCAAGAGATTTCTTCCCATGTTAACCCATTATAAGAGATCTTTGCCTATTAGAGATATGATTCAATAACATCTAAATATTTATTATATTTTACAATCACATTTATGTATGGAATCTTTGGTGCCTATTCATACGTAAATGCCTTTTCTTTTAGAGTTCCTGAGTTTAAAATCTTTAAAGGTATGTATCTTCCATTTCTAGAATGTATATGTATCTTTATTCATATTCATTAAGGTATGCATATTGTTTCCTTTAAGACTAATCCTATCTGATTTTTATTCAGTACTCAGGTGACTGTCTCTCTTTTAAAAAACTTGGATACCAAAATATGCTAGAAACATTAATTAAATAATATATTTCACTTCTATTTATCATATTTTAATTATTCTCCTATGTATTGGTATCCACTCTATTATTAATTTCCTCTCCATGTGTATTTCAGTGCTACATTGTTATAATTACAGTGAGTCCATAGATTGTTTCTCTAATGAGATATTCCCCATCATTGCTATATTTTAACATTTTTTTCTTGAGTACTCTAAAAAATAGCCCTTACAAAGAAATTTAAAATTATTTTACAGAATTCAGAAAAATAAAGATAACAATAAAAACACTTAGGGGATCTTCATTGTAGTTTAATTTAATGAACAGAAGTTTTCTGAGAACTTATGTATTTAAAATATTTTTTCCAACCAGGATAAAGCATTTTGGAGAATAATTAAGCAGTGATACACAAGACATTACAATACTTGAAACCCTATCCATGTACATTTAGTATGTAATCAAGAAAATTTTTCACATAAAAATAAAATTATTGTATAAAAATAAATCACAACCATAAATAAAAAATAACAAAATCTGAAATTTTAGCCAGCAAAACTCAGTAATGATTTGTGAATCAGTATAAATTTACTATCAAAACTAGAAAACTTCATTCTTATGTAAATATTATGTCTTATTTTGATATTAAGTTCATATTTAAAGTTCTCTGTGTGTCATTTGATCACTTTGTTACATGCTTTGTAAAATTATTTTTCACCCTAATTATTTTGAATATTATGTTTACCACCATTTTCAGATCAGCATAGTTTTGAGAGAGATATAGTGAGATCTACTTTACGTAAATATATATTTTATCAAGATATCCCTAAATTTCTAACTATGTTTAATTTATGTTACCTCAAACCTTATGTGCATTGTGGTTTATTATCATTATATTGTCATCATACATTTTCTCATCATTGTATTTATTGTATATTCATTGTATATGTAATAAACTATATAATATTCTTCCATTTTTATCATTGTTTTTGATTTAAACTTTCACCTCCTGACATTATTATTATACCCATTCTTCCTGTTTTTGCTTCCATTTACCGTTTTACCCCATCTTTTCAATAAATTTGATACAAAACTGTCCATTTAAGGGTGCCTGGGTGGCTCAGTCGGTTAAGCCTCTGACTTCGGCTCAGGTCAGATCTCATGTTCGTGGGTTCAAGCCCTGTGTCAGGCTCTGTGCTGACAGCTAGCTCAGAGCCTGGAGCCTGTTTCCAGTTCTATGTCTCCTTCTCTCTCTGCCCCTCCCCCTCTCATGCTCTGTCTCTCTCTGTATCAAAAATAAATAAAACATTAAAAAAAACCCAAAACTGTCAATTTAGTCTATTTTTTGCAAAGAATATATTACTGGATTTAATTTTGTGAATAGGTAAGGTTAAGCTGAGGTAAGGACTCACTTCACTTGAGGACTTGGGTATGATTAGGCTAATCATATCTGGTAATGATATTAATTTAAAATCATTTAAAATCATCTGTGAAATCTCTCCTCTGTTAGTACATATTGAATTTTACCTTATAATTTTTATAATAAGAACAAAACACAGAAGAAACTTGAATAGTTTTAAGCATAAGTGATAAAGATTTGGTAAGTAAAACTATTTTGTTTTCATCACTTGCCATGAAGCTCTACAAAATGTAGATACCTGTAAAAGTTAAGTCAATCATTTTATTTATATTTTGGAAACATTTATATAGAAATAAGCTCAAGTTAAGAAAAATATCAGAGCCAATATAGATCTGCATAAGTAGGGAAGTTGAAAATTATTTCATTTGGGATTATAGTTAATAATAGCATTCGTGAGATTTGTGAATTCTCTTTTTGTCCGTTCCTATAATGAAAACACAGTGGCTTCCGATAGAAATCTGTATTTCCTACTATGCTCCTGTATTAAGGAACACTAACTAGAATTTAACTAGTGGCCCAGGAGAGACAACCTCTGACAGTGAAGTCTTGGGTTTTTTCCTATTTTAAATGATACTTATTTGGTACCTCCTTGTCTGGCTCTTTTTCCTAATTGCTGGAAGTCACTGATATTTTGTTATGATAACAAACAGAATCTTCATGCTCCATGTTTTCCCTCACTGACTTCTATTGGAGATTGTTCTCTCCAGCGTGCGCTCTGAAATCTGGGCTGCCCCTGTTACTGGTTAAAGACGGTAGCCTCATGATGCTACTGCCTTCTGGATCTCTGAGACTAACTGTGAGGTGTCTGTGTTTTGTATGTTGAACAAAGAGGAAAACATTAGAAAACTCAGCACGTGGGAAGTCATTTCCTGCTTGTACTCATATTTGGAAAAACAGTCCCCTGTTGACCAGCATCATTAAAGATTCTCCAAGCAACACTCGTCAAAGTTTTCATGTTTTGTAGGTAAGTAACATTTATTGAAAACAATATTCCTATGAGATATATTTACATGAACATCTACAAATTAAAGTGAATTTATGATTTATTTCTTTATTTATATTGGTCAATTTCACCTGGTATTTTGGTACTTCTTTTCTAAGAATACAGAAATAAATTAGTACACAATGTCCAATATTATTTTTATCAATAGTTTAACGAATGACACACTTATCTTTTTCATGAGCAGGTAAAAACAAATAAAATATGTTTTACTGTAAATGTTATTACATTTTTCTTTGGTAATAATAGCCTGAGGCATTACAGTTAAAAGCATGTCTTTATAGATGCTGTCACAAAGTCACAAGATCATATAGAGCAGGATTTTATAGATTATGAAGTAGCATTTCATAAAATGTTTGTGAAAGCATTTTTCTTAATTTCCCATCAATATATAAATACTTTTCAAAGAAAATACATTTTAATAGCTTTCAGAATTACATCATCTTTAAAAATAGTAAAATAACAACCCAGAAATCAAATTATAACTTTTCAAAAGTAATGATATTAAGTGCCTTGTATTTCTGTAACTATAACAAATGGAAAAGTATGCAGTTGGGATTCTAGTTTGTGAAGCTCTTAGAAACACCACATTCTCCAAATATTTTGTCTAATGTTTGAGCAGATATTCCTTATGGTTGGAAACTCAGAGATGCCATTTCGGTTCATCTCTTTAGTACTGCATGATATATGGAAACTAGAACCCTCATAATCTTCTATTCACACACTCTTGCCATTTGGCTTCTGGTTAGCTTCGCCTATTGGAGGTAGTCTTGGAGTTCTGGAAGTTAGGAGGAAGAGAAAATTGTGTTCTTTCTGTTTCAATTTATTGAATGACGTGTCAGTCCAGCAACATCAGATAACAATGGAGTCCAGGAGACTGGTCAGTTCCAGCATCCCTAGCTTAAATACACTCTCCCAGCACCAGGCATTAGTGTGTCCCTGTTTGTGGCAGCCTCTTCTGTGTTTGCATCACAGTCCTGGGGGACCCATGTCTTACAAGTTGCAGCCATGCTCACCTTGATATTTACATTACCCCACATGATACTAGAAAAGCAGCGACAAATGAGATGCTCACCAGGATGAAGGGAAGTAGATATTCCTGCTCTTACTAAGCTCTGGGTACTTCATTTCTTTTTATCCACTTAGTTATCTCAACACATTTTTAACCAACTGGTGCAATATGCAATACTATAAAATGACGAAAAGATTATGAAAGATTTTTTTTCTTGAAATGTGTTGGAAAAATGAAAACTTGGATTATAAATGATGGGTTTGATCAGTTACTCTGTCAATAACTGTAAAATGATGATTGGTAATCTGTTCATATTATATAGTTATGATTAAAATACTTGTCCTGAAATGGTTCCAGGGGTAGTTAGGTAGAGGGATGGGTTAAACAGATGATGGATATTAAGGAGGGTACTTGTGAAGAGCACTGAGTGTTGTATGTAAGTGATGAATGACTAAATTCTACACCTATAAGTAATATTGCACTGTATGTTAACCAGCTGAAATTTAAATAAAAACTTGGAAAAAATACTTCTCTTGAGGAGTCTAGGTATATTCAAGAATATAATAATGTCATAGGAGATTTAGAAATTGATTTAAATTGTTTTCTTTTTTAAAAATAAATTTATTTATTTATTTTGAGAGAGAGAGAAAGAGAGAATGCATGATTAGAAGAGGGGCAGAAAGAGAGAGAGAGAAAAGAGAAAGAGAGAGAGAGAGAACCCCAAGCAGACTCTGAATTCAGTGCAGAGCCCAAAGTAGCACTCAAACTCATGAACTGTGAGATCATGACAAGAGTCAGATGCTTAAATGATTGAGCCAGCCAGGCACTCCTCAAACTGTTTTTAATCAAAAGTCACTCTGTGAGTAATCAATTATGAACTGAAATGCAAGTTCATATTTAATGTTAAAATATTACACATTATATGTATATGAACTTAATTATGTCAATGGTGAACATTAAATGTGTTAAGATTTCATTTTAATAACAAAAATAGTCCATACTTGTTAATGTAATATAAATAAATTTGAAAATGCAAAAAAAAAAAAAAACTAAATTGGAGCCATCTCTTCGCCTTGCTTTGTGTTTCAGCAAGGACCACTAAGAATTTTAAGGTATACTAATTGTATATTAAAGTTTAAAATATCAGAAATAAGAAGTAAAGAAAACATATTAGTTCCAAACTGAAAACTTGAGCTCATTTGCTGAAGACGGGGATGTACAGCAAATTGGCTTATTTATGGCAACTAGTAAACAAACAAAAAAGGAAGAATTATTTGCAGGAATGTGACATCATTCTTTTTTGTCTAGTCCTATTCTAAGGAGCAAATGCTTTGTTTAGGTTTCCTTCTGTCGGGTGAGATATTAATTAGCCTACTTACACTGTCCCTTGTTAACCTCACTTGAATCTTTCATAAAGGCGGCAGTAGGTTAGAACTTGGAGTTTCACTTATTCTCATTGTAAAACCTGTGTTTTGCTTTGTAGTGGAGTATTTCTGATGCTTAGTTTTCTCATTATGTGACTGTGACAAAGCGGAGTAACTTATATAAATCAGTGTCAATCATTTTAAATGGCTTCAAAGGCTATCATATTTTACAAAAATAAAACCAAGTTTATATTATTGCTTAAATATTATTTAAGACTTTTCAATAGTTATATAGAGAATACCCATCTATTCAAGATTACTCTATTCAACATATATGTATAGGTTAGATACACTTATTTTTTAATTTTTATTTTATAGTATGTCAGTGGAGTGGTCCTATTACTTAGTGATGTTAAATAAAGACTGTGATTTCTTTCTCTATTTTATACCATCTCCATCAGCAAATCTGCAAAAAACAACATTACTAAATATTACAACAATATGTATGATTCTAAATTCAGTATTAACTCCCATTTTAATATTTTACCATGCTCCATCTAGTGATGTATTTATGTATCTACTATCTGTCATCTACCATCCTTATCTATGTATCTATATCTATGTTTATCATCTATCTATCTATGTATCTATCTACCTATTGAGAGGAGTGAGACACTTCAGAAGAAGACATTAAAATTTGCCCTAATTATTTGTGAATAATAAAACGTTTCTGTTATACCAAACTTTGCTTAATGAAATTTAAAAAACACACCATTTTTTTTACTTCTAAGGACTGTGGAAACACAATGTTACAGTATTATCAACAAAACCATATTTTTTTGCACATGGTTAAACTTTAAAGGTTGAGATTGCACATTTGCCTGACTTTTAAATGAATGATCACCAAAACTCTATATAAATAAGAAGAGTTTAAAATAAAATCTAACCTGATAAAATTTATATTTAATTTTCAAAGCAAGACTTTTTTTTATTATAGGCATACTTTTTAACAACTGATTTTTATGAAAATGTTGGCACATTATTTTTTTCTGTTGTGATGACTCCCTTTTGAGAGCATATAGACAAAAATTTTATTAATAGAATGTTTGGATATTATGATACCTGATTGAGCCTTATCAAAAATCACTATGAACATTAAATATTTTTTAAAAGAACATATTTTAAGCATACAACCTACAAAATATTTTTACTCATTAAAGCATTTTATATTTAAGTCAAAAGTCAGATCACCAGAATAACCATGCATTCACACGCATGTGTGCGTGCGGGCGCACACACACACACACACACACTTAATTATGGTTCAGTCGCTTTTATATATGGATCAATATTTAGCTCTAGAAAAACTGAATCTGCTCTAAGTTGTGTAACTTTAAGAGGAATAATTTCAAAGCTTTTCATAACTTTATCTCAAGAAGGGGCTCTTCTCAGGACACCATAATGAAACTAAAGAGCAGAGGGATTAAAAGGAGGCAAACAAAATGAACATGAAGGATTTGAGGGGGAATATCAACCAGTCTAACATACACGGAATTGGACTCCCAGGAGAAGAGAGTATGTGTAAAAACAATTGGGGAGAAAAGAAAAATGCCCCAAATTTTATAAGTTTAATGAAAACCAACCCACAGAGGCAAGTAGCTCATCAAAACCCAAGTACTATGAATAGGCACACAGTGGTCAACAGAATCAATCTTGTTTCACATTCAAAGAACTCTGGATGCCTTATTTGATCCATTCATTTCTATTATAATTTAAAAATCACATTGGTCTCTCCCACAAACCTATTAATTATATGAGAGAAATTTCCTTTGTTTATCAAGGTAACTATACTGCCTGAGAACTCCGCATAGATTTGTTGAGTGAATGAGTATTGATTAGTGATCACGGAAGGGTACAAAAATTACATAATAAATAAAATGTTAATAAATAATGATTAATGTAAGTCACAAGGTAATACTTTCTGACTCAAGTGTAGATTATCAATCTTCCATTTCAGTAATCACTTTTTAATAAAAATATGCAAAGTATTATGGCGGTTATAGACTAAATTGTAAATAATGAACCGGATCTAATAAATAGGATGTGCACTCTGGATAATTTCAGCGTAGAGCTCAGAATCAGAGAAAGGATAAAGGAGATCTGAAAAGCAAAACTATAGGGGCAGAAAATAAATGTGGCTGGGATTACTGGGCATTTT
This sequence comes from Helogale parvula, assembly GCA_004023845.1. NCBI lineage: Eukaryota > Metazoa > Chordata > Mammalia > Carnivora > Herpestidae > Helogale > Helogale parvula. The sequence goes on from PJEM01000229.1 coordinate 423,685, forward strand.
CTATATCTTGATTTCAGTAGTGATTATATGATTGCATATATTTGTCAAAATCTACAGCACCTTGTACTGTTTTACTATATGTAACTATCTTAGTAAACCTTAGAAAAGTAAAATAAAATAAGGAAACAGAAATCTGTTGTTTTCCCGTAATTGTAACAAGGTTTGAAGTGTGGTACTTCTATTCATCAAATTACTTCTAAACATCTTAACACAATTTATTAATAAAATATTTTTCATATATAAAAGTTTTTAAAATTATTTTGCTATTTATATCTTACTTAAATTTCTTATGGACAGAAGATGTGGTCTTTGGTTTATGTATGATTCATGGTAAGTGTGGGTTAATGTTCTGTTTTCTATTTAAAGATACTGTTTACTTTCCTAGTGTTTATCTGCATAAACTTTATCTCTATAAAATCAAGCCTGTTAATTATGCTATTAAAAGTTGTATATACTTACTTATTTGTTTTGAATGCTAGGCTAATCAGTTTCTGAGAACAATATATTAAGATAAAGATCTATTATAGGGGATTTTTCATCTTTGTAATTCTATCAATTACACATTTATACATTTTGAAGCCACCTAGTCATTTGTAAGCATGTATGGACTACTGATATTTTAAGTGCATTCATTTTTCATAAATAGTGATTCTGTTAGTCTGAAAAACGCTTCCAACATCTCCTAAAAATATCCATATTCTAATCTGTGGAAACTATGAAAGATCCTTGTAGATGCAATAAACCTAAAAATATTGAGATGAGGATATTATCCTAGATTGTCAGTATGAGATGATTTGACAAGATCCAGAGGAAATTGTGATGTGAACACAAAGCAGAGAGAGATTTGAAGATGCCGGCCTTGAAGATTGGAGTGACAAGGCCACAAGCCAAAGCATCCTGATGGCCACCAGGAGCTGGAAGAGGCCAGGAACTGGTGCTTCCTGAGAGCTTCCGGAGAAGGGCTCTGCTCTCACTTTAATTTCAGTCCAAACTCGTTTAAGACTTCTCGCCTCCAGAGCTGTGAGATAATGAATTTCTATAACCTTAAGCCTCTAAACTTGTGGCGATTTGCGGGCATTTGGGTGGCTCTTGGTTAAGTGTCTGACTTTTATTTCAGCTCAGGTCATGATCTCACAGTTTGTGAGTTCAAGTTCCATATCGGGCTTTGCACTGTCAGTGCAAAGGCTGCTTGGAATTCTCTCTCTCTTTCTCTCTCTCTCTCTCTCTCGTTCTGTGACTGTCCCTACCCAACCTGTGTTCTCTCTCTCTAAAAAGAAATAAACTTTGAAAAATGTATTCAAATTCCTGGTAATTTTATAGAAGAATCACAGGAAACTAATACAGATATTCTCTTCTTGTCTGATATTATTTTATCTGACATACTAATTGACTGGGATATTGTTCACTTTTGACTTTCAGTTTATCAGTGTTCCTATAATTTTTCTTGGACCTTTTTAAAAAGTTTACAGTCTGGTTTTAATCTAGTTTGACATTCTTTGCCTTTTAGTTGGCAAATTTATTCTGCTAACATTGAGCCTGAATATAAGTATTATTTGGCCTGACTCTACTGTCATATTTTCTGTTATTAATCTTAATTAAAAATGTCTTTTTTAAATTTTTCCTGCCTTCAAATAAATTAATTTTTTCTTCACTTTCTATTTTTTTTACTATTAAGATGCCACTTTTCAGTGATTATTATGAGAATTTAAAATACATAAGTTACCAAACTATAAATATAAACATATTTACTCATTTCCTGTAAAAGGAACATCTTAGAGCATTTTACTTCCAATATTCTTTTTTTTAATTCAGATTTTTTTTGGTTAATGCTATGGAGGCTTGTTTTCATTTAAAAGCTTTTTTTTTGTTTGAGTGAAGTTTATACACAATGTTACATTAGTTTCAGATGTACAACATAGTGATTTGACAAGTTTATACATTATTCTGTGCTCACCACAGGTGTAGCTACCATCTGTTACTATACAACACTCTTATGATATCATTGACTACATTCTCTGTGTATTTATTGCCATGACTTACTCATTTCATAACTGGAAACCTGTATCTCCTCATCATCATCCATTTTGCCTATCTCCCATCTCCTACCCCTCTGGAACCACCAGCTTGTTCTCTGTATTTATAGATCTGATCCTACTTTTTGTTTCTTTATTCTTTTAATTATTTTTATTTTAAGAATTCACATATGAGTGAAATCATATGGTATATGTCTTTCTTTTTCAGTCTCACGTGTTTCAGTTAGCCTAATATTCTCTAGGTCCATTTATGGACCTTTTCTTTTGTAAGAAAAACAAATTAGAGGCATCTATATTGGTAAAGAAGTTAAACTGTCACTATTTGCAGATGACATGACATTATAAATACAAAACCCAAAAGACACCACCAAAAATCCACAAGAAGTAATAAATGAACTTAGCAAACTTACAAGATATAAAATTAATACCCCCAAATCAGTAGCATTTCTATACATGAATGGTAAAGTAGCAGAAAGAGAAATTAAGGATACAATTAAATTTAAAATTGCACCAAAAAAGAATAAAATACCCATGAATGAACTTAACTAAAGAGGAGAAAGAAAGACCTGTGCTCTGAAAATTATAAATCACTGATGAGAGAAATTGAAAATGGTTAATGTTGTTTTTATAGATTACTAGTCATTCAATTTTTAAATTCATTTTTATTTTAAGCAATCAATTTAACTGTTTTATACTTTTTTCCTCACATATCAAATCTTCTTACTTATATTATTATTTATATTTTAGAACTTCCTCCTGAAATTCATTTTTCAGGAGTTTTTTTTTCCTAAGGGTTTACTTGTGTTAAGTCCCTCTTGTTGGATTGAAATTTGTTTGGAAAGAAAAAAAGACATTTAATTGAATGGTATAAAGTAATGCATTAATGTAAATTAAAATTTATTTTTTTCAAATAGTTAATATTAAATTATTATACTGTTTTCTATCATTGCTGATGACAGTTCAGATAGTAGCATAACTGCTTCTTTGTAGATAATAACTTTTGAGTCAATTTTTTATGATTTTCTCTTTATCTATGGTATTTCTGGGTTCTACAAACACAGGTTTATTTGCTTTTTTATTTTTTGGAATATTCAAAAATTATTCTTCCTTCTCCCCAAACTATTTCTAGCTTTCTATGATCTTTATTAATAATTTGTAATGTGTATTTTTGAGAGAGAGATAGAGAGACAAAGTGTGAGTGGGGCAGAGAGAGAGGGAGGCACAGAATTGGAAGCAGACTCTGAGCGGTCAGCACACAGCTCAATGTGGGGCTCAAACTCCTGAGCTACAGATCATGACCTGAGCAGAAGTCAGATGCTTAACCAACTGAACCACCTAGGTACCCCCCTCTTTTGGTAATTTTAGATCTGGGCTAATATTATCTTTTACTTACATAAGTTTTCTATTGTAACAGCTTTACTAAAGATTTTATTACTGATTTTCAGTTACATCATCCTCAGCCTACTTATATATTTCAAGATTGAATATTCTTTCTATTTCTTGTTGTAATTTTTTACCTTAATTCTGGGACCTTTTTTCTAATTCATCGGACACATTGTTAAATGGACTCTAAGCATTTCCTTAAATAACCATAATGATTGTTACTAACTGTGAAATCTGAAAATATTTCACAGAACCAGCTGAGTGCTAACTTATGTAGAACTCTCAGATTTGTCAATAGCTCTCACATGTGAAGATTCAAATTCAATGCCTCATCCACATGCTTTCACAGTTATTATTTATGAGAGGAAGTTATAAAAGAGAAGAGTTATAGTGTGCTCTTAGATTGTCGTATCCACAAAATATCTATCTGGGTCCTTCAGTGGAAGGGAGAATATATTTTTTGATTTTGAGGTTCTATGAAGTTTTAATATTTTTCAGACTATCTGCATTGATCTTTGATTAGTATTTAATTCTACTTAGCTAATATCCTATTTTAACTTATAGGGTTTTTTTTCTAATGTGGGCCAAACTCTAGACAAACATATAGATACTCAGAAAAGATACTTCACCCCTAACTGATGCAATCTGGTTCAAATTCGCATGTTTAGTGCATCAGTGTGGATGCTTCTCATTTTAGTAAGTTAATAGGAGCATTTAAATATGCACAGCTGGCATGCTGAAGTTTTTCTTGCCCATAAGAAAACATAAGTGGCAACATTAGTGGCAAAATAGCATAATTAGAAACTTTTCAAAAAGTTTTCAAGTGTGAACATAGAATCCTTTTATTAAAGAATAATTCACATACAGCGATTACTTGTGGTGTTAGTTTTTCCCTGGTTGACTATGAAAGTCAAGCCAGTTGATAAAACATGAAGAAAAAAAGACACCATTTTACCACTTAGGTAAATTTCTGAAAGAGATTTGGGTCACCTTAGGTATGAGCTGAGACTGCATTTATTTAACTTTAGTTGCCATTTATTAGGTGATCGTTTTGTCCACATCGTTTTTTACTGTAATGAAACCATATCAATCCTGTGAAGTTTGTGCTATATATAAAACAACTAACTGCATTTGGCTTTAAGGAGAGATTTTCAATAGTAATTGTTAACAATAGATAAATTTGTTCACGTACATACACAAATAAGTGGTGGTGGATGACAGCCTAGATGGCCCCCATGGGTCTCTGCCTCCTGGTATTCATGCCCTGCTGTATTCTCTTCCTTTAGATTGTGAGCCAACCTCCCGTCTCTCTTCCAAGGAACTAAATATTGTAAAAGTGATTGAATGTCACCTTTGAGATTAGATTGCAAAACAACTTCAACCTTTATCCTGTTTGCATCTCTGCCCCTGTCTCTGTTTCAATGTCTCTCCGTCTCTTTTAGTAAATGGCAGAGACCCCTCAGGGGTATCTAATTAAACTATGTTCAGTTTATGGGGCCACAGATTCTTTGGAATAATAAATGTGTATTGTTTTAAGCCACAAAGTTATGGGGTAATTTGTTATGTGCTAATGGATGATTAATAACTATTTGATAAAATATGCATTAAAAGTTAACTTACTAGAAATTTGTTCTTATTAATACTAATTTTTAGTATTACTATAATTGTCAGTATTGTATTCGATCCTCAAAATCTTGAAATATTATTTTATTGTTTAGAGCTATCAGTAACAACATGTTATGATGCAATATATCCCAGCTTGGTTTTGGAAACAATATCAAAGAGTTTGCTTACCAGGAAGAATAAATTATTTCTTCCCACTTTCATTCATTTTAATTAGTCATTTGGTCAAAATTAATGTAGATATATTTTGGCTACAATTTGTTTATTTTTATATAGAGATGCTATGGGGATTTCTGGGATTATGTATTTCATTCATAGATCCAAATTTCCTCATATAATTAGTTTCTTTCTCTTCCTACAAAGTATTTATCTAAATTTTGTTTTTCAAGAGGATCTGCTTTGATATCATTGGGGTAATATAAATTTAATTATCATAAATATAATAGAAGCATCTAAAATCAAAGGAAAATGATTTTATGATCTACATATTGATATTCTGTTGCTTGAAAACCAAATTAAAAACAAAAGTAATTTAGTTTCATAATTGATGTTTGCATAAAAACAGTACTAAATGCATTACTCACCATATAGCAATAAAGTCTAGTAAGCTCCAACTAATTCAAATGAGAAAGAGCAAAACACAGGCTTGATGCAGAAAGTAAACTTATTACCAATTCAATTGTACCATATTGTAAAGACATCTAGTAACTATATGAACAACATTATAAAATAGAAGAGGAAAGAATGGAAACGTTGACTGGTAGAACAGAGCTTACATCCAGACTAAAATGAGTTGGAATATTTTAGGAAGTTGAGCAGGAGGGAGGACTGAAGGTATATTTGGGGTGACTATAATATGAGGCCAATCAAAACATTATGTTCTTGTGTAACGTTAAGGTTTTGTGGTTTAGCTTTAAAATGGGGTATGCATTCCTGCATATGTCTTTAGCAGCAAGAGCTGCTTTTATTTGAAATGTCTAGAATGATTGAATCGATGGTTTATGAACTGGAAGGGGAGAGATTTTTGTCTTTGGCAGACACGAGTAGACTCAGATTTGGTGGGACCTTCACACTTGCAGCTGGGAAGAATAAGCTATCTCAAGTGGCACCTCCGTAGAATCCTAGTACACAACAGTGGGAGTGAGAAGCTCTGAGGGGAGTGACACCTAGAGGGCATGGACAATAGGCCCATTATTTATTTATTTAGCTAAATATTATAGTTTTGCTATAAATACTGTATGTAAAACATGTAACATTTTTTAAGATAAAAATCTTAAGAGGTATACTTGATTTCAGAAGTGTCTGAAATCACTGTTCAAGCTACTAATTACTTACCCAGTAAAAATAATGTAAGAAACTTCTTTTAAAAGGAGGAACATAAAAATAACATTTTCACACTTAGGAAAAAGGACCTATCTGTTTGAAATATGGCAAAGTATATTTATTTAAAATCATACAGTATAGTGTATCCATAATACTTAATTTTACACGAGTAGGATGGGATCATGGTTTTAAAAAATGTATTTTAATTCAAGTTAGTTAATATTCTGTATAGTATTGGTTTCAAGAGTAGAGCCCAGTGATTCATCACTAACGTATGATGCCCAGTGCTCATCCCAGCAAGTACCTTCCTTAATGCCCATCACATTCAGCCCATCCCCCACCTTTCCTCCAGCAAACCTCAGTTTTTTTCTGTATTTAAGAATCTTTTATGGGTTCCCTTCCTCTCCATTTATATGTTAGTTTTCCTTCCATTCCCCTATGTTCATCTGTTTTGTTTCTTAAATTCTACACATGAGTGTAATTATATGACATATGTCTTCCTTTGATTGACTTACTTTGTCCAGCTTAATACACTCTAGTTCCACCCACACTGCTGCAAATGAAATGGTCAGAGGAAGAGAAGGAATCACCTTTGATTTGGTTAATTTAACATGCATTACAAACAGGATTTTGTATTGAACGAAGCTGATGAAAGTTCCAATAGATTTTTGTCTGTGCTTATTTATCTTATTTTTACATTCTTTAAAGTTCAAATTTCACCGTACTTCAGAAGACTTTGCATATGTCAAAGGAATATTTTTTTACTGTTGCATTTCCTTACTAGTTTCCATGATGTCTGCATGACAGACAGACATTATTATGTGGCACAATAAAACTTGACTGACGATTCAAGGAAAACAGTTTCCAAAACAAGATGAAAGACTCCATATAAATTAGGGACAAAAAATGACAACAAATAAAACTGAAAATTGTACCCAGGCCACCATTCACAGCTCCACCTAAGTAAATACATTCTTCCCTCATGATTAAATTCCATCAAGAATAAACACTTTTTAATGTTATGTTCAATTATAGGAAGACATATGAATACAGAACAGTATTTTTGGTATTAGAGGAACATCACAGCGTATATAGATCACTGCCACGTCCTACTCTCCGAGTTCTCTATATTCTATTCTGCACTTCTTCCATAACCGCGGCAGGTCGCCAAATATTTTTTGATTGTTCTGTTTTGTATAAGATGGCCCACCTGTTGCCTGAATGATACTAACCGGATCATCACATTTATAAGAAGAAACAAATTCAATCTTGTAATTCCTGCTCTCAAAATTCTAGCGGTTACCATGAAAAAGATATTTTCCACTTCTGTGTTCATCTACCACCAATGCTTACCTATGTTTGTTAATATCGGTTAAATTTGAAACAAGCACACTTTACAGAGCTTGTCTCACAATATCTATCTCTGTCGTTTTGCAATCTGATCCTGTCTATAATGATTTCATCCTTGCCAAAATTATGCAACTTCAAGCAGAAAGAAGATTAAATACTTCAAAATTTATCTACACTGTTAAGTTCTATATGATGTGTCCCCAGACTATTTTTGTACAGATTAGGATGTAAGGTAAAGATGCAGGAACACCTGTTAAATAGTTTTTCTGAGTATCATAATACTCAGTCCAGAAGCCAATTCCTTTGAAAAATAAATTACTCTTTATCACTTTGAGCTTATTAAAGTCAATTAATGACTTTGGGTCAGATTCACTTTTCCTTTTTCCATCCATGTACAATTAAGCACAATAGAAATAAATTAACATAATCATAAAAATACTCTGAAGGTTGAAAAGATGAAGATGAACTCGCTAGAGACATCAAGACTTAAGAGAAATGCATGGGTAACTTCTAGATTGGGTAGATGTATACTGTACTACACAGAAATGCTAACACATATATATACACACACGTATCCACAGAGAGAGAGAGAGAGAGAGAGGAAGAGAGAGAGAGATTAAAGAATAAAGAAGAGTATATTTTATCTGGCTAGAGAACTAGGAAACATGCATCTCAGCTGAACTTAGGAAGAAAACCCATACTCAGTGACCAGAGCAGACCCAGCCTACCAGCACCAATGTGATCAACAGAGCTCAGGGGACAAAATCATTCTTTGTTCTGCCGTTCTGGTTGCAGTGACCCAATCTTCCCATCGAAGCAGCAACAGCAGGACCTGGACAGGCCAATCCACTAGATCACATCAGAAAAGGTTGTAGAAGGCAGCCCCCTCCGCATGATTCAAACTATATTAAAAAGCTATAGTTATGACCGGTTCAGGTCAGAATTTCATAGTTCATGAATTCGAACCCTGTGTTGGGCTCTGTGCTAACAGCTCAGATCCTGGAGCCTGCTTCGGATTCTGACCTTCTTCCACTGCCACTCTGTCTCTCTTTGGGTCAAAAATAAATAAACATTTAAAAAATTCAAAAAACTGTTATAGTAATCAAAATGCTATGACAGTGGGATAAAAACAGATACATAAGTCAAAAGAATAAAATAAAAGCCTAGAAATAAGCTTGAATATATATGGTCAGTTAATTTATGACAAAGGAGTGAAAAATATACAATAGGAAAAGAACAGCTTCCTTACATGGGTTGCAAAAAACTGACATCAGTATGCAAAAGAATGAAGCTGTACCGTTATCTTACATCATAAGTAAACAATAACTCAAAATGAATTAAGGACTTAATTGTAAGACCTGAAACAATAAAACTCCTAGAAGGCAACTTGGGGAATAAGGTCCTTAACATTGTTCTTGGCCCTAACTTTTAAAATTTTAATTTCGAAAGCAAAAATTTAAAAAAACAAAGTTGGACTACATCAAATTAAATATTTGCACAGCAAAGGAAATCATCAACAAAATAAAAGGCCACCTACAGAATGGGAGACAATATTTGCAAATCATGTATATGATAAAGGGTCAATATCCAAAATATATAAAGAATGCATACAATTCAGTGGCAAACAAACAAATGATCTGATGGAAACATGGGTGGAGGATCTAAATAAAACTTTTCCACAGACGACATGTAAATGTCCAACAGGTATAGGAAAAAGTGTTTAACACCATAATTCTTCAGGAAAAGGCAAATCAAAGCCACAATGAAATAGCACCTCACATGCATTAGAGTGACTATCTTTTTGATAGAAAATAAATGTTGGTAAAAATGTGGAGAGAAGAGAAACTTTGTGCACTGTTGGTTGGAGTATAAATTGGTGCTACCGCTATTGAGAATAGTAAGGATATTCTTTAAAAAATGAAAAACAGAACTACCATATAATCTAGAAATTCACTTCTGGGTATTCATCTGAAGTAAATGAAAACATTAATACAAGAAGATATATGCACCCCTATGCCTACTGCAGTTGCAACATGATCTGTAATATCAAATATATGAAAACAAGCTAAGTGTTCATCAATGAATCAATGGATAAATACAATACAGTATATGTACTTGCACACACACGCACACACACACACACACACACACGCACACAATGGAATATCATTCAGTCATAAAAGGAATGAAATCTTGCCATTTGTGACAGCAGGAGCCTTGAGAGCGGCATGTTAAGTAAATAAGTTAGAGAAAGACGAGTACTGTATAAACTTACTTATGTGTAGATTCTAAAATGGAAGAAAGAAAAAACAAGCTCATACATTCAAGGAACAGTTGTTGTCAGCAACAGGGCCAATGGTGCGGTGGCAGACAAAATCGGTGAAAGGAGTCGCAAGGAACAATCTTCTAGCTATAACAATCTTATAGCTATAACAATTGTTCTAGCTAGAACAATCTTCTAAACTAAGTAAGTGGTGGGGATGTGAGACACAGCCTGGCAACTACAGTTAGTAATACTACATTGCATAGTTGAAAGTTGCAAAGAATATAATCTGAAAAGTTCTCATCACAAGAGAAAAATTCTTACCTGTGTGTGATGGTACATGTTAACTAGACTTATTGTGATTATTTCATAACATATACAAATACTGAACTGTTATTTTGTATACCTGAAACTAATATCAGGCCTTATGTCAATTATATCTCAATTTAAAAAGAAAGAGAGAGAAAACAATGGACATAAAAAAGGAAATATAAACTCAAATTCTTAAAAAAACCAAAAAGGAAAGAATGGTGCTGGAGCAAACGAACATCCACAATCAAAAACAACCAAAACAACTTCGCCGATAAAACCAAAAATACAAAAATAAAACTTAACCAAAGTCTCATAACTTATTAAAAAAATAATTCAGGGACACCTGGTTGGCTCAGTAGGTTAAGCGTCTGACTTCAGCTCAGCTTATGATCTTGCAGTCCATGAATTTGAGCCCCATGTCAGGCTCTGTGCTGACAGCTCAGAGCCTAGAGCCTGCTTCGGATTTTGTGTCTCCCTCTCTCTCTCTAAAAAATAAATATTAAAAAAATCCAAATGGATTATAAGCTCATATGGAAATATATTGTACTTGATAACATTGGGAGAAAATGGTGCAAGATTTATTTAGGAAAAGTTACAAGACTCTAATTTTAAAAATTTAAAAATATATAAGTAAATGGAGAGCTTTTCCATATTCATGGATAGAAAGATTCTATATCACTAAACTGTAAGCTCCTTCTACCTTAATTTATAGAGTCAATGCAATTCCAATCAAAATACCATTTTCTTGTGGATACTGACAAATTGGTTCTAAAATTCTATGGAAACCCAGATGAGCCAAAACATAGGCCTTAATTAACGCTAAGAACATCTGCTTTGCAAAAGTCCCCTTGTGATACAATGAAAAAACAAGCCACAGACTTGTAGAAAAAGCATTGCAAAAACACCTTGATGGTAGCTCTATGACAGAAAAGTAGAAAAATTTTGCAAAATACGTACTTGATACTTGTATCTGAAATATACAAAGAACTCTTAAAATTCAACAAAGGAAAAATAGAAAACCCAACTTAAAACTGAGAAGATTTAAATAAACACATCACCAAAGAAGAACACAGATGTTTAAGGATATGAGAAGTTGCTCAACATCATATGACATGAGGAGATTGCAAACTTAAATAATGATGAGATATAACTACTTAAGTATCAGAATGATTAAAATTCAAATTGCTGACACCCCTAAATGCTGATAAGGATGTGAAAAAAACAGGACTCTCATTGTTGATGAAAATGCAAAATGATATAGCCACTTTGGAAGACATTTGGCACTTTCTTAGAAAACAAAACATACTCTTACCATATGACCCAGTAATTTCACTCCTTGGTATTTAACTAAGTAATTTGAAATCCATATAAAAACTTTCACACAATGTATGTACTCATAATTAACAACATTCAGAAGCAACAAAGATATCCTTTAATTGGCGAATAGATAAACATACTGTGGTATATTCATAAAATAGAAGGTTATTCCTTGATAAAATATATATAAGCTATCAAGCTGCAAAAAGACATGAAGAAAATTTAATATATACCACTAGGAGAAGAAAACAATCTGAAAAGGCTACATAATGTATGATTCCAAATGTATGACATTCTGGAAAAGGCACAGCTCTAGAGACAATAAAATTATCAGTGGTTGCTGGGTGGTCAGGAGGAGGGATAGAGGGATAATGATGGGGGAAACTGGAGAGTTTTGGGGCAATGAAACCATTCAGTAAATACAAGTAGTAGTGGACACTTGTCATTATACTTTTGTAAAAATTCTAACTGCAGAAAGCAAAGAGTGAACTCTAATATAACCTGTGGACTTTAGTAAGTAATAATGTATCAATATTGGCTTAGAAATTGTAACAAATGTAGCACATTGAAGCAAGATGTTAAAATTAGGGAAAGCTGTGAGAGAAAGGCTAGGGAGTAGAGGAGAATTTCATGTAATTTCAGCTTAATTTTTTCTATAAATTTAAACTAGTTCAAACTTGTAAAACTGATTAATTAGAAACATAAAATGTGTAGCATGAAATATCTGGGATCTACGGTTAGGTTAAGACTTCCACTTGGCAACAAAAACATGATCCATAAAAGCGAAAATTGAGAAATCAGGCCTCACAAAATTAACAGATGATAGATAGATGATTCATAGATGGATAGATAGATATCTGCAAATGGCTTTCACTTGGGAAGAGGGTGAAGAGACAGAGGACATATTGGAAGAAGCTATTTACTTACCATATATACATAAAAAATGTCTGCTTTGAATATATAATGAACTCATAACTCAAGAGTAAAATTTTTTAAAGCCTGATCATAAAATTACCAAAAGACATGAACAAGTATTTCATTAAAACGTATATACTGATTTGACAAATGCATATGAAAAGAGATTCGACTTCACTAGCTATTAGAAAAAGTCATCTTAAAACCACAATGAGATGTCACTATACAGCTGTCAGAATGGCTGAAATAAAGAATAATGCTCACACAAAATGCTGGACAGAATCCGAGAAACCCTATCACTCATACCATGCTGCCAGGAATGTGTAATGGTACAGCGTTCTGGAAAAGTTTGGCAGTTTCTTAAAAAAATAAGATACGATGTTGTACAATGCAGAAACTTCACTATTGGACAATTTTCCCTGAGAAATAAAAAGTCATATCTATACAAATCTTTGTGAACAAATTTTAATAGAAACTTTGTTTTTTTTGTATTCCAAAACAGGCATCAGCCCAAATGCCTTTTGATAGGTGAATGAGTAAACAAATCATATTATGTACATACTTTGGATTATTATGCAAGTGAAAAGCCAGTCAACTCTGGATACACAGCTTGAATGAATATCCACAGAATTATGCTGAGTGAAAAAAAATCTATCATGAAATGTTGACATACTATAGCACTTCACTTAGGTAGCATGTTTTATTATGGTTAAATACACATAAAGTAAACTCTACTTTATGTAAAGTTATTAAGTCTATGGCTTCAAGCACATTTACATTATTTTACAACCACAATAAACATAGATCTCTGGAACTTTTTCATCCTCCCTAAGTGGTGTATCTATTACACATTAACTCCTTACTCTTACCTTTCCCTAAACCCTAGCCACCATCATTCTATTTCTGCCTCTGAACTTGACTATTCTAGGTTAATTCATCTAGATGTAATTATATAACAGTTGTCTCTGTATGACTGAATTAATTCACTTTAGCTAATGTCATGTGTCTGTGTCTGAATTTCAGTCCTTTTTAAGGGTGATATTTCATTTCAAGTACATAACACATTTTATTTATCCATTTACCTATTATGTAAACTTTTGAAATGAAAAAAATGTAGATATGTGATTTGATTAGTTTTTAATATTTCTATATATTTTTTGAGAGAGAGAGAGCGTGCAGAGGTAAAGTAGGGGCAGAGAGAGAAAGAGAGAGAGAATCCTAAGCAGGCTCCACACAGTCAGAACACAGACTGATATGGGGCTCGAACTCACGAAAGATGAGATCTGATCTGAGCCAAAATCAAGAGTCAGACACTTGACCAACTGAGTCACCCAGCTGCCCTATTTGTATTCAATTGCCAGAGCTGGAGCTATGAATGGGGGAGGAAGTGGGTGCACTTATGGAAATATAACATGAGGGATCCTTTTTTGGTGATGGAATCGTTTTCTTTCTGTGGTGGCAGATACACAAAATGTAAAGATGTGATAAAATTACTCAGAATTAAATACACACATATGTGTATGTGAACACACCCTAGAAAAGTACATGTAAAATTGCAGAAATCTTAACAAGATCAACGTCAGTATCCTCATTGTTAACTTCTATTATCCTTTGCAAGAACTTATCATCAAAGATATTTGGAAAACTGTACATGGGATCCCTCCATATTAATTTTTACAATACCCTGTGGATCTTCAGTTATTTTAGTGTAAAATGATTAATTAAAAACAAAGAAGTTCATGGGGCACCTGGGCGGCCCCTGTCAGTTGGACATCCCATCTTTGAATCAAGTCATGATCTCTCACAGTTCGTGAATTCCAGCCCCTCATCGGGTCCTGTTACCAGCGCAGATCCTGTTTCTGATTCTCTGTTTCACCTCTCTGCCTCTCCCCCATGAGCATTCTCTCTCTCAAAAATAAATAAACATTTAAAAAATAAAAAAATTTTCAAAACTCTCACATCTTTTAGTAGCATATGAATATTCGTCGTCTCAGCAGTGCTTGATGCATCTGATAACAAAGACTGGTGTGAAGTATCCAAATAAAACTTGGGATTATAAAGCTTTCCTAGAAAAAAAAGATATTTGAGTTGTAGATTGAAAGAGAAAGTATTCAAGTGAATAACAAAACCAAGGTGTTGAGGTCATTCCAGGCATAAGAAATAACTTGAAAAAAATTACACAGGCACAAAAGTACATTTATTGAGGCAAAGCTAAGGAGCCAGTTTTGTCCATAAATAATTGAACAAAATAGAAAAGATAAATAGGAGGAGTTAAGATAGGAATCAGTCATATAGAATGTTAGGGATTAAACAGAAAGATGTTTGACCTATATCCTGAAAGCACTGAAGAGCTATTGAACAATTTTAATGAGGAAATAATGTGATTGGAATTACATTTTGTAAAAAAGTATGGAAGGTGATATTAAAATGGAATGGAAACTGGTAGATTAGAAAAGAAGCTATTGCTCATAACATTTTGTCTAGACCAAAGGAAGGCCAGTGGAGATAGGGAGTCAAAAATAGAAAATAGGAAAATGATAAAATGGAATCTAGAAAGAAGAGAAAGACTGTGCATTGTAGGACTTAGAATACAATCATTCTAAAGGAAGAAGGAAGCATGCTCAAAGCACCATGTGTCCTGAAACACAGAGTGAAAAACATTTTAAAAAGAAAAGTTGCCAGGAGAAAAAAATGCAATGTTATACAGTATGAAATAGTCACAAGCCATAACTTCCAAAGATAAATACTTCATTTATGGAAAATTAGTTTAGTTGACTTAATTATAAGATAAATAATGTTTTCAAATACTTTTGTTTCATATACTAAGCTCTCATCAGGCTTCAGCAGCAATTGGACTATCTAATTCTGGATGGAACCCCTAGACTATATGGTCTGTGGCTTAAAACATAGGCATAAATATCCCATAATATCCAATCTTCCTGAAGGAAATGACTCTGCTCTGGGCTTTAATATGTTCTTTTTGCTGTTATAACTCTCATAAATCCACTACATTTTGTTGAAAATACCTGTTTCTCCCACAAAATTGGCCATTTCCCCCACTTAGCATCAGAGATACAGAAACCTATTCAAATATGTTGTGATATTCTGAGATACATTAGCTGTTCAGTAATCTTTGTTATCAAGCAGAATTGACTGAATAATAAAAGATTGATTTCTACAACATAAGTGTAAAATGCTTTTATCATGAAAACATTTATATTTTCTATATCCTGTTTACAATTTAACACATGGAAGGATTAATAAATTGAGGGTACATAGATCAACATTGTATGTCTTTTTATAGCAAAATTAATGTACTAGAATTTCATCTACTTTTAAAAATAGTTAAAGAACATAGATATGCTTTACCTGTAGATGACTGAAGAACAGTATACTGTAAACAACTGTATAATATATGTAGAATACTAATTATCTCCACTATAAAACTTAATCCAAGTGTTACTCAATATCTGTGTTTATCTATATGGAAATAATGTGATGATTTGATAGCATTTAAATCTAAAAAATCCCTACTAGAAACTCTTGCTGCCTACCTCAAATTATATATTCAAACCAATACAAATATATTAAAAATTTTTTGTTAACTCAGTAATTCACACTTCTGAATTATGGAGATTTCAATCTATTATTTCCACGAGTATTTTTAAGGATTCATTTTTTTCATTGTAGGGTAAGAAGAGGAAAAGTGAATATTAGACTGTAATGTGCATTACACTGAAAGCTTTTTGTAAAGAATCACTAGGAGACAATTCTCTCTAAAAGTTTCGCTGCTTTGTTTTTATAATTGGGTAGTAAATTTCAAATGTGGGATTCAATTTAGGACAAAGTGATTTAAAAATTCCCGCTTCATGCTTTTCATGGCAATTCCCACATAGAGGAAATAATGACAACTGTGTAAAGAGACAGTGAGTGAGTCACGAGGCTCGAGCACTTAGCTTTGAAGTGAGGTGTGGTCAGCTGTCTATTTTGCCAGCAAGGAAGACTGTGAATATGAGCAAGTAAAACTTTTTCCTTCAACTGGATAATGAGCATATCAAAAATTACTTCTTCTAAGGTTCAGTAAAAAGTAAATAAAATAATGCATGTTGAAAATATAGAATGATTCTACGATCATGATAAAATCAACATATTTTTAAGTAAGTTCACCTACTACTGTTATTATCAATGTTCAGAATGTTCATAAAACTCATGCAAAACTGTTTATGTACACTATCAAGAAAGATTTGGGGAGCTTCCTGGGAGCTTAAGGATAATTGACTAGCTGAAAGATATATAGCAGCAAGGCCATTCGATCTCAGATATTTTTAATATAAAGCAATCCTTGCTTTGGCATAATAGCATAATTGAAACTCATGTGTATTGGAACCTTGTCCACATTTTAACGTGGTTCCACAATAACTGGGCCACTGTAGTGGACAGATAGTAGCTAATTGTTAAATTGTTGTTGAATTTAAACTAGATGACACTTTAAAAGTGCATCCTAATGCATTTCAATGCATCCTAATTCTTTATTTTCTTTTTTGTTTATTTTGTCAGATAAATAACAATAATAGTAATAGGGAGAGGAGTTAGGATGGCAGAATAGTATGGGGACCTTGAATTTGTCTCATCCCTGAAATACAGCTAGAGCAACACCAAACTCTTTTGAACACCTAAGAAACTGACCTGTGGATTAACCCAACAATCTGCATAATTTGAATGAGAGATCTTGGCATGTGTGCCATGCAGAGAGGTGAATTAGGGGGAAAAAAGGTGTGGTGCCGAAAAGGGTGGGGAGCTGTTTTTGCAGAGAGAGGACGAAGAGAGAAAGAGAAAGGGGGAAGAGAGTTCCACGCATGGGGATCATGCAAGAAAAACACTCCCTCCAAAAGTAACTGGAGAAAAAGAGAGAGAGAAAGGGTGAAAACACTCCAAGGAGACCAGACAAGACATCTGTTCCCCAAAACCATTGATGGAGGAAAAGAAGAGGGTTTCAATACCACCAGTTTTTTATAAATAGTGGAGCACATAAGTTTTGGAGCTTAGTGCCTGCCAGTGCTCTGGTGAGGAAGCAGAGTGAATCCCTAAGAGTAAGCAGTATGGCGGAGGAGAAAGGAAGGGTTCTCCTGCTCGGAGTGCATTGGGCAAATGCAATATGGCCTCTTCACAGGCAGGTAAAAGTCCCAGAGGGCATCAGAGAGCTGCCACATTTATGGATAAAGGAATAAATACACTGGCTGAGGGCAGCAAACCTTGGCACTGGCTATGTGTCATGATTTACCATAAACTCTGAGCTTCTACCCTTATGGGGTCCTATAAATGTTTTCTAGAACAAGTCATTACTCAGCTATTGCTCCTTAAGATCTTCCCCCAGATGATCAGTGCACACCTGAGTCCTAGGGACCTCTGAAGTGTGGGGTCTTGAAACACAGACCCATCTTATATAAAACTCTGAAGGAAGGCACCACCTGGAAGGTGAACAGCTTGGACATAGGGGTGGCAGATTGAAGCTTAAGAAAAAGGAGGGGTGATTGATCACATGTGTATGAGGGTGTTAAATTCCCACTTTGGAGACTTGAGAGCAGGGTGAAGCCATTCTCACCACTTACACACCTGTACTGATTCCCATGATCTAAGCAGTGCCACTAAGTGGAGAACAAAGCTGTTACACAAAGCCCCACCCACCTGCACCCTCCAGTCATAGCTCCAATAGGGCAAGTCTTCCTGAGAACCAGAGCAGTCGGTCCCTATACCAGAATACCAGCCCAAATCTCTTCCACCCACTTAGTCAAGGGATCATAGTGCGCTATAAAGTTTCAGTTCTATGGAAAACTGGATCTAGCTTCATTTGGGTTTCTTTTTGTTTGTTTGTTTGTTTGTTCCTTCTCTTTGTTTCTGTTTTGTTGTTGTTGTTTTTCTCTCTTTCTCAGATAAAGAGTAACCAACCTTTTATTCTATTTTCTTTTCTATTAAAAACAAAAAAGTCCTTAATGTATAATGGAAGACAGTTCAGTTTCACAGCAGATCTGTCCACAGAAACTTGGCAGGACAGAAAAGAGTGGAGGGATATACTCAATATGCTGAGTGGGGGAAATACGCAGCCAAGAATTCTTTATCCAGCAAAGCTGTCATTCAGAATAAAAGGAGAGATAAAGAGGTTCCCAGACAAACCAAAACTAAATGGATCAGTAAAATAGAGAGTTATGCAAGAATTTTTCAAAAAATTTTTTTAATTTTATTTTTTTATTTTTAAAATTATTTGTTTTTGAAAGAGAGAGACAGAGTGCAAGTAGGAGAGGGGCAGAGAGAGAAAGGAAGATACAGAATCCAAAACAGGCTCCAAGTTCTGAGCTTTCAGCACAGAGCCCGAGGCAGGGTTCAGTTTTGGAGTGGTGAGATTATGACCTGAGCTGAAGTTGGATGCTTAATCAACTGAGCCACCCAGTCCTACAAGAAATTTTAAGGGACACTCTTTGATTGGAGAAAAAACAAAACAAAACAAAACCGACCAAAAGCAACAAAGACTAGAAAGGACTAGATAGCATCACCATCAGCAGAGACACGACCTCTACAGACAATACAATGACACTAAATTCATACCTTTCATTAATCACTCTGAATGTAAATGGACTAAGTGCTACAATCAAACATGGGAGATCTAAAAGGATTAAAAAACACAAGATCCATCTATATGCCACCTATAAGAGACTCATTTTAGACCTAAAGACACCTGAAGATTGAAAGTGAGGGGATGGAGGGGCACTGGGTGGCTCAGTTGGTTAAGGCTCAGTTGAAATCCCTTGATTTCAGCTCAGGTCATGATCTCATGGTTCATGGGTTTGAGCCTTGTATCAGGTGCTTGCTTGTGCTCTCTCTCTCTCTCTCAAATTAAATAAACTTTAAAAAAAAGAAAATGAGGTGATGGAGAACCATCTGTAATGCTAATAGATGTCAGTCAATAGAAAGTCACAGTAGCCATACTTAACATTAGACAAACCAAATTTTCTTTTTTTCTAATTATTTAATATTTTATTTATTTTTGAGACAGAGAGAGACAGAGCATGAGTGGGGAGGGGCAGAGAGAGAGGGAGACACAGAATCCGAAGCACGCTCCAGGCTCTGAGCTGTCAGCACAGAGCCCGATGTGGGGCTTGAAGCCACAAAGGTGAGATCATGACCTGAGTCGAAGTCAGAGGCTTAACCTACTGAGACACCCAGGTGCCCCCAAACCAGATTTTCAAACAAAGACTGTAACAAGAGATAACGAAGGGCATTATATCATAATTAAGGGGTCTATCCTTCAAGAAGATCTAACAATTTTAAATAATTGTGGTTCTAAATTGGGAACAGCCAAATATATAAATCGATTAACTAATGACAAACATAAAGAAACTCATGGATAATAATACCATATTAGTAGGAGACTTTAACACCCCAATTACAGCAATGGGTAGATCATCTAAGCAGAAAGTCAACAAAGAAACAATGGCTTTGAATGACATTCAATACCAGATGGACTTAATAGATATATTCAGAATATTTCGTCCTAAAGCAACAGAATACACATTTTTCCAAATGCACATGAAACATTCTCCAGAATAGATCCTATACTGGGTCACAAATCAGCTCTCAACAGTTACAAAAAGATTGAAATCCACTGCACGCATATTTTTAGACTATAATGGTATTACACTAGAATTTAACCACAAGAAAATAATTGGAAAGACCAAAAATACTTGGAGGTTAAAGACCATCCTACTAAAGAATGAATGCATTAACCAAAAAACAAAACAAAACAAAACAAAACAAAACAAAACATAAATAAAGAGTAAAAAAAAGTGCATGGAAGCTGGTGAAAATGAAAACACAACAGCCCAAAGCCTTTGGGATACAGCAAAAGTGGTCATCCAAGGGAAATGTATAGCAATCAAGACCTTCCTCAAAGAGGAAAAAAGGTCTCATATACACACCTGAAGAAGCTAAAAAAAGAACAGCAAATTAATCCCCAAACTAACAGAAAAAGGGGAATAATAAATATTAGAACAGAAATCAATGGTATTGAAATAAAAAAAAAAAACAGTAGAACAGATCAATGATACTAGGAGCCGATTCTTTGAAAGAATTAAAAAATTAATAATCCCTAGTCAGATTTATCAAAAATTAAATGGAAAGGACCCAAATAAATAAAGTTATGAATGGAGAGATCACAACCAACACTGCAGAAATACAATTATAAAAGAATATTATGAAAAATTACATCCCAACAAATTGGGCAATCTGGAAGAAATGGATAATTTCCTAGAAACATATAAATTACCAAAACTGAAAGAGGAAGAAATAGAAAATTTGAACAGACCAATAAACCGGTAAAGAAATTGAATTAGTAATCAAAAATCTCCCAGCAAACAAGAGTCCAGGCACAGATGGCTTCCCATGGGAACTCTACGAAGCATATAAAGAAGAGTTAATATCTATTCTTTTGAAACTGTTTCAAAAATTAGAAATAGAAGGAAATAGGGTGTCTGGGTGGCTCCCTTTACTAAGAGTCCGACTTTGGCTTAAGTCATGATCCCACTGTTTGTGAGTACTGTGCTGACAGCTCAGACTCTGAAGCCTGTTTTAGATTCTGTGCCTCCCTCTCTCTCTTCCCCTCCCTTGCTCATTCTCTCTCTCTCTCTCTCTCTCTCTCTGTCTCTCAAAAACAAATTAACATCTTAAAAATTAAATAAAAATAAAGAAATAGAAGAAAATTTTCCAAACTTATTCTATGAGGCCAGTTTTACCCTGATCCCGAAACAAGACGAAGACTCCATTAAAAAGAATTACAGACCAGTTTTTGTGAAAACATGGATGACAAAATTCTCAACAAGATACTAGCAAATAGAATACAACAATACATTCAAAGAATTATTTACATTCAAGTGGCATTTATTCCTGGGCTGCAGGGGTTGTTCAATATCTGCATATCAATGTATGTAATAGACCACATTAACAAAAGAAAGAATAAGAACCACATGACCCTCTCAATAAATGCAGAAAAATCACTTGACAAAATATAGTATCCTTTCTTTATAGAAACTCTCAAGAAAGTAGAAGAAACATACCTCAACATCATAAAGGCCGTATACAAAAGATACACAGCTAAAATTATTCTTAATGGGGGGAAACTGAGAGCTTTCCCCCTAAAGTCAGGAACATGACAGGGATGTCCACTCTCACCACTGTTGTTCAGCATAGTACTGGAATTCCCAACCTCAGCAATCAGACAACAAAAAGAAATAAAAGGCATACAAAGTGTCAAGGAAGATAATCAAACTTTCACTTTTTTGCAGACAATATGATACTCTATGTGGAAATTCCAAAAGATTCCACCAAAAAGTTGCTAGTATTGATATACCAATTCAGTAAAGTCACAGGCTATAAAATCAATGTACAGAAATCTGTTGCATTTCTATGCACCAATAATGAAGCAACAAAAACAAATAAAGAAATAAATCTCATTTACAATTGCACCAAAACCCATAAAATATGTAGGAATAAACCTAGCCAAAAAGGTAAAAGATCTGTACGCTGAAAACTATAAAACTTTTATGAAAGAGATTGATGAAGACCCAAAGAAAACATTCCATGTGCATGGATTGGAAGAACAGCTATGTTAAAATATTCATGCTATGTGAAGCAAGCTACACATTCAATGCAATCCCTATCAATATTACATCAGCATTCTTCACACAGCTAGAACAAACAATCCTAAAATTTGTATAAAACCAGAAATGACCTCAAATAGCCACAAAGTGTTGAAAAAGAAACCCAAAGCTGAAGGCATCACAATTCTGAACTTCAAGGTGTATTACAAAGCTATCGTCATCATGACACTGGTACTGGCACAAAAACAGACATATGTATCAGTGGAAAAGAAGAAAGAATCCATAAATGGACCCACAAATGTACAGGCAACTAATCTTTAGCAAAACAGGAAATAATATCCAATGGAAGTAAGACAATCTCATCAGTAAATGGTATTGGGAAAACTGGACAGCAACATGAAAAAGAATAAAACTGAACTACTCTCTTACACCATACACAACAATAAGTTCAAAATGAATGAAAAACCTAAATGTATGAGAGAAAACCATGAAAATCTTAGAGGAGAACACAGGGAACAACCTCTTTGACCTTGGTTGCAGCAACTTCTCCTCAGACATGTCTCTGGAGGCAAGGGAAACAAAAAACCAAAAATGAACTATTGGGACCACATCAAGATAAAATCTTCTGCACAGAAAAGAAACAATCAACAAAATTAAAAGGCAACTGACAGAAAGGGAGAAGATTTTTGCAAATGACATGCTGGATAGAGTTAGTACCCAAATATCTATAAAGAGCATATCAAACTTAATACCTGAAAAACAGAATTTGCAGAAATGGGCAAAAGACATGAATAGACAGTTTTTCAAAGAAGACATCCAGGTGGCTGACAGACACAAAAGATGCTCAACATCACTCATCATCAGAAAAATACAAATCAAAACCATAATGAGATATCACCTCACACTTGTCAGAATGGTTAATGTGAACAATTCAAGAAACCACAGATTTTGTTAAGAATGCAAAGAAAGGGGAACACATTTGCATTGTTGACAGGAATGCAAACTGGTGCAGCTACTCTAAAATAGTATGGAGTTCCTCAAAAATTTAAAAATAGTACTATCCTATAACCCAGCAATTGCAGTACTATTTACCCAAAGAATACAAAGATGCTGATCAAAAGAGGTCCATGCACTTTAATATTTATAGCAACAGTATCAACAAAGCCAAATTATGGAAAAAACCCAAATGTCCATTGACTGATCAATACATAAAGAATAAGTGGTGTGGGGTACATGGTAGCTCAGTTGATTAAGCATCTAATTTCAACTCAGATCACGATCTCATGGTTCATAGATTCAAGCCCTGCATCAGGCTTTGTGCTAACAGCTTGAAGACTGGTGTCTGCTTCAGATTCTGTATCTCCCTGTCTCTCTGCCACGTTTCGTGCTCTGTCTCTTTCTGTTTCTTGAAAATGAATAGATGTTTAAAAAAAAAGTGGTATATGGATGCAATGGAATATTACTTGGTGATCAAGAAGAATGAAATCTTGTCATGTGCTACAATGTGGATGGAACTGGTATGCATTATGCTAAGTGAAATAAGTCAGTCAGAGAAAGACAAATATCATGATTTTTTTCATATGTGTACTTTAAGAAACAGAACAGATAAACATAGGGGAAAGGAAGGAAAAACAAAATAGGATAAAATGTAGAGCTAGGAAAGCCATAAAAACAGTCTCTTAACTATAGAGAATAAACTGAGGGTTGCTGGAGTGGAGTTAGGTTGGGGGGGTGGACTAAAAAGTGTGATGAGCATTAATGAGGGCACCTGTGATGAGCACTGGGTATTATTGTACATAAGCGATGAATCACTAAATTCTAATTCTGAAACCGATACTACACTGTATGTTAAATAACTTGAATTTAAATAATAATAATAAATTAACAACCCAAAGTCGTATAAACTTTTCACTTTTATCTTGCATGGTTTTTTCCACCAAATTCCTCAGAACTGGATAATTTAAATTGTCTCATACCTGAAAGGCTACATCTAAGCAGGACTCAGAAATATAATGTCTGTGCTCTTCAACTCTCTATCATGTAAAATTTATTCAGTTAATATATATTCTATATTTCTTTCTTGTGTTTCTAAATTATGTTTTAAAACCAAAATAGAAATCTGTGTAAAGGATGGATCACGAAGTTTCAAGTGAACCTTTAAAAAGGTTATAACTTAGAGCTAAACAAATCCTTTTTAAAGTATTTGTGCTTTTTATCTGTTATGTCATTTGCAGCTATCTTTTCCCATTCTGTCAGTTGCCTATTAGTTTTCTTGATTGTTTCCTTTGCAGTGCAGAAGCTTTTTATCTTGATGAAGTCCCAAGAGTTCAGTTTTGCTTTCATTTCCCTTGCCTTTGGGGATGTGTCGAGTAGGAAGTTGTTGTGGTGGAGGTCTAGGAGGTTTTTTCCTACTTTCTCCTCAAGGGTTTTGATGGTTTCCTGTCTCACATTGAGGTCCTTCAGCCATTTTGAGGTAATTTTTGTGTATGGTGTAAGAAAGTGGTCTAGTTTCATTCTTCTGCATGGTGCTGTCCAGCTCTCCCAGCACAACCTGCTAAAGAGGCAGTCTTTTTTCCATCGCATACTCTTTCCTGCTTTGTCAGAAATTAATTGGCCGTACATTTGTGGGCCCAGTTCTGGGTTCTCTATGCTATTCCACTGTATTGTTAAGAATGCAAAGAAAGGGGAACACAGTTGCATTGTAGATGGGAATGCAAACTGGTGCAGCTACTCTGGAAAATAGTATGGAGGTTCCTCAAAAATTTAAAAATAGTACTATGTCTATTGCTCTTTGTATCTGTTTTTGTGTCAATACCATATTGTCTTGAAGATGACAGCTTTGTAGTAGAGGCTAAAATCTGGGATTGTGATGCCTCCCGTTTTGGTTTTCTTCTTCAATATGACTTTGGCTATTCGGGGTCTTTTGTGGTTCCATACGAATTTGAGGATAGTTTGTTCTAGCTTTGAGAAAAATGTTGGTGCAATTTTGATGGGGATTGCATTGATGTGTAGATTGCTTTGGGTAGTAATGACATTTTCACAATGTTTATTCTTCCGATCCATGAACAGGGAATGTTTTTCCATTTCTTGGTGTCATCTTCAATCTCTTTCATAAGTTTTCTATAGTTTTCATCATATAGGTCTTTTACAGCTAGTATCTAAAATATACAAGGAACTCACCAAACTTCACACCCACAAAACAAATAACCCAGTGAAGAAATGGGCAGAATACATGAACAGACACTTCTCCAAAGAGGACATTCAGATGGCCTACAGGCACATGAAACGATGCTCAACATCACTCATCATCAGGGAAACGCAAATCAAAACCCCACTGAGATACCACCTCACACCAGTCAGAGTGGCTAAAATGAACAAATCAAGAGACTATAGATGCTGGCGAGGGTGTGGAGAGACAGGCACCCTTCTACACTGTTGGTGGGAATGTAAACTGGTGTAGCCGCTCTGGAAAACAGTGTGGAGGTTCCTCAAAAAACTATCCATAGAACTCCTTTATGACCCAGCAATAGCACTGCTAGGGATTTACCGAAGAGAGACAGAAATGCTGATGCATAGGAGCACATGTATCCCAATGTTCATAGCAGCCTTGTCAACAATAGCCAAAACATGGAAAGAGCCTAAATGTCCATCACCTGATAAGTGGATCAAGAAGATGTGGTATGTATACACAGTGGAGTACTACATGGCAATGAGAAAGAATGACATATGTGTAGGGGCCCATTCTGCCAAAAGACCTGTTGAGATCCCACTGTAAGTCACCAAGAGGAAGGCGCATATCTCCAGCTTGTCTGGAAAGTGTGACCCTGGTGCAAGTGAGGTCCCTCAGTTGAGGATCGGGATTGAGTCGCTCTCCTGGGAGACTGAGTGTACAGTGTCATAGGGCTTGTTGGGTCCTGCTTTCCTTTGTTTTAGAGAATGTGCGCATGACCTCTTGATCATGATGGATTAGAGACTGGAGTTAGTTTCTATGACCTTGAATTAGTTTCAGTGAGTGGGCAAGTTTTCAGATTGAAACTCCCTTCTTGGTCAGGGGCACTTTACCCGTAAATCATCATGTTCACCTTTAAGGAAAAATAGCCTTGTCATAAGCTTCGGTTAATAATATTACTATATACATAAACAAACCCCTGCTGATGTATTTTGAGTGATGAATTATGTTTTTTGATCTTCTGTATTGTACCTCGTTTCTGTTTTGATTTTCTGTTTTCGCTACCATGGAAATAATAATTTTTTTCTGGAAGTAACAAACAACGTAATCATTAGAAAAATGATGTAATCACCTGTGGTATATAAGACATCAAGTTTCACAGTAAAGTGTGGTCTCTTCCACCATTCATGTTGTCTGTGTTCTTTCTTGTAGATATTTCACCGACACCAACCCCCTACTCAGAGACCCTTAGACTCTGGTGCATGGGCTGGTCCCCCGCACATATGGCCATTTGTAGGGAAGTGGATGGACCTTGAGGGTGTCATGCTAAGCGAAATAAGTCAGGCGGAGAAGTACAGATACCATATGTTTGCACTCATAGGTTTAACGGGAAAACAGGAGAAATCTAATGGAGGACCAGAGGGAGGGGAAGAGGGAAAGAGAGTTGGGGAGAGAGAGTGATGCAAAACTTGAGAGACTATTGAAGGCTGAAAATGAACTGAGGGTTGAAGGGGAAGGGGGAGAGGGGAAAATAGGTGGTGGTGATGGAAGAGGGCACTTATGGGGAAGAGCACTGGGTGTTGTATGGAAACCAATTTGACAATAAACTATTTATAAAAAAATAAAAAATAAAAAAATAAAAATAAAAATAAAGTATTTATGCTTTAAATGAGTGATAATAATATAATTCTCTTAATTATTTGAAATCTTGCTTCCTTAGTAAATTTAAACTCTATCACATTGCAAAATTTTCTTCATTGGAGACATTGCAGGACAAGTTGAGGAAGTGCCATAGTGAAAAGTGTCATGAAAGCAGCCAGTTGTAGGTGCTAAGTGTAGCTCAGTCCCTTAGGGGTTAAGCCATATGAAACTGGCTAGATTAAAATCAAAACTCAAAGATGGCAATGTCATATTCTTCTACATATTCATAACTTCTCTGAATTCAGTTTCTTAATTTCTAAACTGAGGTAAATATTTCCTTTGTTGTAAAGAGTAAAGCTAAAGCAATATTAGCATGTTTGGAATACCTAAAAGACTCACTCAATAATAGCTATTTTATTAATCCAGGTATATCTCTATATTTATTTCATTGTGCTTTACAAACTGCTATTTAATCCCTCTAGGATTAATTTAAATGCAAATGTTGCATTCAGATCTTAGCAGTTGTAGATTGGAAAAAAAACAAGGTTACAGCTTTGAAATAATGATAAATACCCTATTAACTTTAATTGTTATTTTCTAAGAAGCATGTAAAAGAGTGTGACAAGAACATCACCATAGGCAAAGGTCTATTAGTCAACTAGACCAATAAAAATTATACCTCTTGTCAAAATTATAAGGGTCAGCAATCATTAACAAGCCTCATAAAGAATTAGAGTATTAATTTAAAAGTTTATTTTTATTCACTTGTGAACCTTGGTCAAATTCCAGAAGTCACATGAAGAAAATGGAAATATCAGCTGTCTAATCAGAAAAGGGTTGACTCTCCAGTCAGGAAATCAATTATTAGGCAATGCAAACATTATTTTAATTTAGATTAAATTTGTTTCTCAAAGTTTATGCTGCTGTTGTTAAATAGATTCTTTCTTTTTCAATAATTCTCAAAGCCACAATGCTACCCCATCTACCAGTAGCAAAATTTGTACTCAGGTAAGAGATTTAAAGCACATGAAAAAATAACTAGCATTTCTATTCATGCCTTTTTCATTACATTTTACTATCTGAGTTCACTTTAGATTTAACTATTTATCTCAAATAACTAATTTTGGGGAAAACCAGAAATTAAAATACATACAAAATTTCCACATTCTATCTGTTTGGTAGAATGCATTCAAATGCACTGGTAGATTGCAAATCTCTTGTCTTTCGAAATACCTTATGGAAAATAACATTAGGAAAGAACAGTAATGATTAACCTTAATGGAATCTAACAATATTGGTTCAACACCACATGATAAAGAGTTACTGATGTTGGGCTCAATTTTCAGAAAGATGTTCTTTCTTAATAAGAGTTGTCTCTTGACTTGAGCCTCTTCAAACTGGGAAGGTTGACATTAACTTTAAAGGCTACATTTTCTTACCATAATCTTCCTTCTTCTAGTTTAAATCTTTCAGAGAATCTACCACACTTAATAAGCCAAAAATAATTTTTTCTTGATTTTCCCTTACCCCATTTTCTCCCCTTTTATTTTAGCTCTTGTCTTATCAGGATTCGGAGTCTTTAAATATAATTAATTGTCAATACGTTGAGAAGACATTGGAAAAGACCAGGTTTTTTTTCCCCCATGTTGTCTGAATTCCTATTATATATGTGACTGATTCTGTATAAACTTCCATATGTAAGTACACCTAATTATGGAATATTTTCAAACATATCTTTAGGATAAGATGATTTGATGCCCATAAAATGCATCACATTGATATTATAAACATTTATTGTGAATTTACTATGCATTCGATTATGCAGTGCTCAGTTTATAAGGAGGCCCTTTATTTTTTTAATTTTAATTTTTTAATTTGTTTATTTAAATTCAGGTTAGTTATCATATAGTGTAGATAGGTTTCAGGAATAGATCCCAGTAATTCATCACTTACATATAACAGCGTGTTAATCCCAACAAGTGCACTTCTTAACGCTCATCATCCACCTCCCCTCCAGCAACCTTCAGTTTGTTCTTGTAATTTAAGAGTCTCTTATGGTTTGCCTCCCTCTCTGTTTTTATCTTATTTTTCCTTCCCTTCTGCTATGTTCATCTGTTGTTTTTCTTATAAAGAGGCTCTCTAAAGCCTCATTTACTGTTGAAGAAACTGAAAACTATAAAGAATATAACTCACCTACCATCATATAGTCAACAAGTATTAAGATCTGATCCCAAGCAGTTTGTCTCCAAAGCTGCACTCTGAAACTTCACCCATTATTCATTGTCTAATCATGTGGCACATGTATCACTCACATGTCTCTCTCTATTATAATGACAACAGTAAATGTATCAACATATGCCACAAATTCAATCTGTTCTTCGAACAAGAGAAATCATCCCAAAATATAAGATTTTCCTAGATGTTTACCTTGGAATTTATATAACTGTATGCACACAAAATAATATAAAATAGCTTAAGGGCTACTTTTTAACATTGTTACAGATCTCATAAAATATTTTTTCTAACACATTTTTCTCAATTGTGACATATTGTGGAAAAGACTAAATTTTTAGATAAAGTAAAATGTGCAACATCTTTATGCTTTCGTAGAAAGTAACTTGTCAAATATTTTTCTTCAAAACTTGACTTTTTAATTGTCTTTGATAAATAGCAAGTTTACATTTCAACATAGGTAAAGAGGGTTAAGAAAATACTTATTGTGGTGAGCACTGAGTAATGTATAGAATTGTTAAGTCATTACATGAAATACCTGAAACTAATATAGCACTGTATATTAATTGTACTTTAATTTTTAAAAAGTAAAAAAAAAATATTTTTTAAAGTTTATTTATTTTGAGAGAGAGGCAGGAGGGACAGAGAGAGAGGAGGGAAAAAGAGAATCCCAAGCAGGCTCTGCACTGTCAGTGGGGAGTCCGATGCAGGGCCCAGACTCTGGAACTGTGAGATCATGATCTGAGCCCAACTCAAGAGTCAGAGGCTTAATCAACTAGGCTACCAAGGCACCCAGAGAAAAAGTGATTTTAAAAGAATGATAAATTTAAATTTGAAAATGATAATATTTAAGTTTCCAACACTCTGAGGATAAATGAATCTTTGTAACACTACACTGTGCCATTGTTCTTTTGACTGGGACTGCTAGATGTCCATTTACATGGCATTAATGGCTACATTGCTCACCGAAAACTCTTATACTTTATGGAAAGGCATAAATCCCCTGCCATTCCATTGTATCTTAGCACAAAACTTTGTCAATTTCCTTTTTAAAACAATAAAGTTTACTGTAATAGTATATGTGTTTTCTAAATCACTTTCTTTATTGTTAACGGCCAAGACTACAAGTTTACACATCATTGGTTTCTTTGAGGGCAGGAATTTACTATTTCTTGTAATGGAAGGATTTAATTTTGGTACATGTCCAAAGCAAACAAAGCATTTGCTTGCCATTTTCAGTAATATAGTAGAATAAAAAAAGCGTTCATAATATAATATTAACCACAAATTATATATATGATAGAAAATATATGTGAATCAATTTTGTACTTATTGTAGTTTTTTGGTTTGGTATATATAAAACATGTTTAAAGGACTGTCTCAAAATAGAAATGGAAAGAGAACACATGAGAAAATATTTTATTTGTCTCTTCCTTCTATTTTTATTTTAATTTAAATCCTAAGACACTTGCTTGGACTCTTAGGAAAGAAAAAGTCATTAAATTCCCTATGTGTTAGCATTATTGATAAAAGAAAAGAAAATTAACACATTGTTTTTCTTCACTTGGAGGAAAGAGTAATAGCATGGCATTTGAAGCAAAGGAAAAGAGGAAAACTTT
This sequence comes from Helogale parvula, assembly GCA_004023845.1. Classification (NCBI taxonomy): domain Eukaryota; kingdom Metazoa; phylum Chordata; class Mammalia; order Carnivora; family Herpestidae; genus Helogale; species Helogale parvula. Next base: position 454,512 of record PJEM01000229.1, read on the forward strand.
CATCTTTCTCTTCTGGTCCAGTGATTGAAACATCTTTTTGTGTTTGCTAAATGAAACACGACTTGAAAACAAAGCAGTAAGAACAGTGATGGGGTATGTGAGAGGTTGAGCTTGATGATGGGATCTACTTATCAGTGCCGCTGGAGGGCCTTTATTTCTGTCCGAGGGCAACACTTAGAGGACAAAGAGAAAATTCAACCAATTTTTTGTGTGTGTGAGTAAATCAAGTGTAGCTACACTGCAGGAGGCAATAGACTCTTAAACACACTATCGTACTATAGGATTGATTGTCCCAAGCAATTTCAGTCTCTCCTTTCTCGTGACAAAGCCAGGTAACCCAGTTAATACTTTAATAGGACTCAGAGTGATTGTATCTCATTCTCCCTTGATTGTTCAACACTTAAGCTCCCATAGATGCTCATATACATTTTTATAATTGAACCATGGGAAGACTCCTTAAGGGTTCTTGTTTGTTTTATTACTTTGAGTTAAAGGTAGTCTTTTTTCCCTGCTTCAAAGGGACAATAATTTGTAGATATTGAAAAAATATGTACTTTTGATTTTGAAATCAAAATAATTTGTAGTGTATGATCTTTTAGTTTCCATTCAGACATAAACTATTCTTTAAATGCTTATTACTTTATTTCATTAAAAATTAATGTTTATTTATGAGGGAGAAAGAGACAGAGCACAATTGGGAGAGGGGTAGATGGAGAAGGAGACACAGAATCTGAAGCAGGCTCCAGGCTCTGAGCCATCATCACAGAGCCCAAGGTGGGGCTTGAACCCAAAAACCATGAGATCATGACCTGAGTTGAAGTTGGAGGTTTAACCGACTAAAACCACCCAGATGCCCCTAAATGCTTATTTTGTTAAATATGAGTTCAGATAATTAAAGAAGCCCCATTCAAAAACTTAATCTGCTACATGTTTTAATAATGTATTTCTAAAATATGCATAATAATGAAAACAGCACAGACACTCTCCAGTTGGGATTTGATTTTCAACAGAGGTTTAGTGATCAACAAGAAAATGAGCAAGGTTGAATATTATTACAATTTAAACTTATAGAATTAATCACAAATTCCTAACATTTAAATTGATCCTGGTTATTTTTTTATATTTATTTATTTTGAGGGAGAGAGGGACAGAGTATAAGCAGGGGAAAGGCAAAGAAAAGGAGACACAGAATCTGAAGTATGCTCCAGGCTCTGAGATGTCAGCACAGAGCCCAACGCAGGCTTGTACTCACAATCCTGAGTGAGATCCTGACCTGAGCTGAAGTCGGACACTCAACCGACTGAGCCACCCAGATGCCCCTTGGCTACATTTTTAAAAACAATCTTACAAGAGAAGACTGATTTGTTCCATACTTTTTAGCTAAATCAATGTGAAATAAGCCGTATAAATGTTGAGTTGAAAACAATTAATTGATCTGTTCGTATTATATCTCACTACTCTCCCATATGTTATCAACTGAAATGGATAACCTTATCTGCACATTCCCTGGAACAACTTGAACCTTTTCTGAGTATGAGTCAAAATAAAAGTATATCGTTTACTAGAAGAGAGAGATCCAGAACTAGCATATCTGAACCTAAAATAATTCTGTGTTATCTTAAAATTACTAGTAATTTGGTAAAATTTAATCCCCGAAATTTAGTCCTATATTCCACTCTGATACTTCTAACCTGATTTCTCTATTCTTAATATAACTATTTGTATTTTTCTTGAAGATAATAAGACAAGGCTAATAAAGGCTCCTTAGTACCTGACATATCATCTTAACAGGAAGAAAATGTTATGACCTCCATGCATATGGATGAATAATTTTTTTTCTGATCAAGGGTTGTGTTTGTATGTGGAATGTGTAAATAGTATAATCAACTTTGAGATTTTAAGTAATATTAAATTCACACACTTTAATATAAACACATGGAAAATCAGAGTGTAGCTACACTAATATAATCTTCAGGGCCCAGAAAGAGCAGGACAATTGATTTTGTTTTTCTTCATTATCCATTTCATGTCTGTGCAGGCAAAAGGCCCTAGTCATACAACACATTTTGTCATTATATCTGTTTCTAGATATCACTCAGAGTTCACGTGTGATCTATTTCAGTGTAAGACAGTCTCTGCCTGAAAGAAAGACTTTATCAGTTCAAATTTTCCACATCTGTTGGCAATGATGTAGCCTTTCTCATAACTTAGGCCCAAGATGAATTTTGTAATCTCTCAGGGAAATCATTTTCAATTTTAATTTTTACTTATTTATTTATTTTTGAGAGAAAATGAGCACTAGTGGGGCGGGCGGGGGGTGGGGAAGCATGACTGTTCTTTGAAGTAAAAAAAAAAAAAAACAATGATGTTTGAGAAATGAAACAATGGAGATGAGCCTTACATTTGCCTGAATTAACTGATTGGAGAGAGTTTTCAAGACCTGATGCAGGAATGTTGAGCCCTGAATTGAGAAGAGGGATCTGGGCATCTGAAGAGGCCAAGGTGGTCAGAGTTCACTGGGCTGAGTACCAAATGGGAGAGTAGCACACAGAGAGAACACTGGCAATCTGCAGAGGGCCCAGGTAAGTCAAGACGTGCTAGGAATCCAGTATGAAGACATGTTAGCATAAGCTACTGTGAGGAAACTAGTTGAGACTGTGTGAATAGCCATCTAAAGAGATTAAACAATATCCAGAGCTCAAATAATAATTGAATGGTACACCACACACACCATAGGATACTTGATAGAGTACACAGGAGTGTTTTACTACATTAGTAAGGGAAAAGTAGTAACAAACAAACTTAAAGGACCTGAAAGGTTCAAACTCCAAATAATTTAGTAAAACATTAGATTAAAGATCAGAGATATTTATAAGAACACAAATATCCAGCATGCAATAAAATTCAAAATGGCTAGAATACAATAATGTATTAGCAGAAATTCAAAGAAACAAAAAAGAAAAGTCACAATAAAGATAAAAAAAACAATCAAAACCAATCTAGAAATGACAGTGGTAACATAATCAGAAAACAAGGGAATTTTAAAAAGTCATCTAACTGTATGTAATGTGTTTAAGAAGGAAGAAGAAACATAAAACATGATGTTTATTATGGATCATATTTTTAAAGACCCAAGTGGAAGTATTAGAGATGAAACTGCAATGTCTTAAATAAAAGTTATTATGGGTAGGGTTGTTATCAGATTAGACATTGCAGGAAAAATATTGATGAACTTAAGGACATAGCAATAGAATAAATTAACAAAAATGAAGAGCCCTGATGAGTTGTGGGACAATTTCAGGTGGCCTAGTTTTCATGTAATGGGAGTCACTGAAGGAGAAGGCTGAGAGTGGTAAGATGGAAAAATACTTAAAAAACAATAATACAAATAATTTTCTAAATGTTATGAAAATTATAACCCCCCAGTTCTAAAAAGCCAAACAATGAATACAAAATCACAGAGTTCAAAATGAAAAAATTTGGACATGCAAAGGTATATACTGAGTTATTTCATTAATATAAAATTTAAGAAAAGGCGTAGTGGTTGGGATTTGAAGGAGAGATTACAGAGAGAAAGAAGAACATTCTCAGGCTCAAAGAGAAATGTGTTATCTTGACTGTGGATATGATTTTGTGGATATGCACATACATCAAAACTTACCAACTTTACACTTCAAATATTGCAGTTTATTATATGTTTTATATGTATTAATTACTGTGTTAAAATTTTCAGCAGGGTTTATTTGGGAGAAATTTTGAAAAAGCCTTATTTTGTGTGTGTGTGTGTGTGTGTGCTTATATCTTTATAATTGCTCATAGCTTATGTGCTCTCTCTCTTGTATATATATGTGTGTCTGTGTATATTACATTTAAAACTTGATAATAACTGCAGTTTTGGAGAAAACATACACATAAAGAAGATAGCAAAGAAGATGATAAAAGTCTGCAGAATAAGTGCAAAAAAACAGTTTTCTGGGAAAACTATTCAAATGAAAATGAGAATAAAGTTAAATAAATATTAGTATGAGCAGGGTGGACTATGTGAATATGAATATGTGGAAAACACTTTGATTTTTTATTAAGGCAGCATGACTATTTAAAAACTGTTTTTTTTCCCGGGACGCCTGGGTGGCTCAGTTGGTTGAGCATCCAGCTTCGGCTCAGGTCATGATCTCGCAGTTCATGGGCTTGAACCCTGTGTTGGGCTCTGTGCTGACAGCTAGCTCAGAGCCTGGAGCCTGTCTTCAGATTCTGTGTCTCCCTCTCTCTCTGACCCTCCTCTGCTCACGCTGCGTCTCACAAAAAACACCATTAAAAATATATTAAAAAGTGTTTTTTTCCAAATTTTTATTTTAATTCTAGATAACATATAGTGTAGTTTTGGTTTCAGGGATAGAACTTAGTGATTCATCACTTATATGTAACACCTCTGTTCATCAAAAGTGCCCTCTTTAATGCCTATCACTCATTTACCCCTTCCTCACCTTCTCCTCCTCCAGCAAACCTCGGTATTTTTCTCTATAGTTAAGAGTTTCTTATGGTTTCTTCCCCTGCGTTTTTCCCCCTTTCACTATGTTCATATGTTTTGTTTCTTAAACTCCACATATGAGTGAAATCACATGGTATATGTCTTTCTCTAACTGACATTTCACTTCACATCATATACTCTACTTCCATCCACCTCATTGCAAATGGCAAGATTTATTTCATTTTGATGTCTGAGTAATATCTCATTATGTGTGTGTGTACCACTTCTTTATCCATTCATCTGTCAGTGGACATTTGGGCTCTTTCCATAATTTGACTATCATTAACAATGCTGCTATAAACATCAGGGTGCATGTGCCCCTTCAAATCAGTATTTTTATATCCTTTAAGTAAATACCTAGTAATGCAATGGCTTACTCATAGGGTAGCTCTATTTTTAATTTGTTGAGGAACCATTATACTATTTTCCAGAGTGACGGCACCAGTTTGCATTCCCACCAACAGTGAAGTGTGTTCCCCTTTCTCCACAACCGTTCCAACATCTGTTCTTTTCTGTGTTAATTTTAGCCATTCAACACAGAGTGACTATTAGTGAAGTAATTTGTGAGGGCTACTGAAGTAGGTGTGTTATATCAACAACTATCCAAGGTACCACATTTATAGTGTAAGAAATTATTTCTGAATAGAAATGGTGTTGCCCACTTGTGGAGTCTAGTAGAGAGAACAATCAGGTTAAACCATTGGCATACAGTTAGTAGATTCTAGGGATGCTAAGATTTTCTTAAGGATTTATTTATGTTTTTTAGAGAGAGACAGAGACAGAGTGTGAGTGGAGGAGAAGCAGAGACAGAGGGAGACAAAATCCGAAGCAGGCTTCAGGTTCTGAGCTGTCAGCAAAGAACCCTACATGGGGCTCGAACTCACAAGCCATCAGATCATGACTTGAGAAGTTGGACACTCAACCAACTAAACCACCCAGGCACCCTGGGAATGCTAAAAATTTTGAAATGTTAAGGACCGTGTGTACAACAAAGAACAACAGCATCAGATGTGACCTTCAAATGACCGACTTGACAATTATGACTATAAAAATTATCTGTGACTTAATCTATTTCACATATAAATATAAAGGTTTTGTTTTGTTATACTTAGTTTTAACATGCCCTGAGATTCTTATAAATATATCTACCATTCTAATTGAGGGAATAATTTATCTTTGGTCTTTAAAATTTTTCCAGAGAGCCATCCTATCATTTTGCAAATATTACAGTATCTATGGCAAAGTCTCTTGTGGTATTTAAATACCCAAAGCATATGAATTTGTAGTTGTAACATTTTAGCACTTAACTCTATATATTTCATGCCTATATCTTGCTAGAAAAATAAAAGTTTGAGTAGCTTAGGTAAAGGTGGCAGAAATCTTTATTTAAGTGGCTGAAATTTCTTTTAAAATTCTGCAGGCAAATGAAGGTACTAATGTTCTACTCTGCCAAGATATATTCTACTACTATTATACTAAATCCATGAAGATTAAGTGGACACTTTATAAATAAACATTTTATAAAATTCTATATGTATATTTATTATTCCCCATATTTGCTAGAAATATTCAAGCAGCATTATTCTCTCCAATATGATTAAGAAGTTTTCTAATCATGATATTGTTTTCATTTTATTGTATTCTTTTTGTTGAATATGATGAAAGATAAGAAAATATGTAAGCCACACATTAGAGCATAATTAATCATACCTGCTACACATACATTATGGGGTGATGGAAAGCGATTTAAATGAAATAATTTATTCTATTCTATTGAACAATGCTATGGTTCCATGAAGAATCAATGGAATAGGCAAAATGTTGAAAATCAACTGGGTAATGAACTGCAGTGAAGCGAATTTTTATTATAAAGTTGGTGAAATCACACTGCGTGATAATAAAGATTGACTACTTGCATCTATAATCTTTGTTAAGAAAGGAAAAGTTCCAGAGAAAAAGGTAATATTAATATTTATGAGAATGACTCAATAGTTACTCAATTAGCAAAGTCTACTAATGTTTTATATTGGAAATATAATTATTTTTCTAGTCACTGATGATGTATTAGAAGAAATACCAGGTATGGATGTCAGCTTTATAAAAAATATGTTACTAAGTGTTTTTTAACAATTTGTTATTTATTTATCAGCAATATTTAGACACTGAAAGTCATAAAGAAAAAATTAAAACCACAAATTAAAGAATTATCAATAACACAAATATATTAAAGGTGACTTGTCAAGTAATAATTTTTTCTAAGTCTGTGAAACAAGATAAAAAGGAGTATTAACATTTTAGTATATAATTAGAAGCAATACAGACAATTTTTAAAATATCTGTTTATTCTGGAAGAAAATGTAGAAGTTTTGATTTATGTATTGAAACGTCAGCATTGAAAATAAAATATTGTTAATTCTCATACATATTTAAGTATATATGTAAAGTTAAATAAGTACCATTTATGCTAAGAGGAAATAAAATTAATCTAGTCACACTGAAGACATTTATTATAGAATTTAGCAATTATCTTAATTTTAAAAATTTTGTTTTCAAGGTTTACAGTTTCCATCACTATTACAGTTTTTGGAAAAAGAAAAAGCTTAAAGTTACTGATTTAAAAACGTATTGCTCTTTTTCTTAATTGTTTTTTTAATGTTTTTACTTATTTTTGAGAGAGAGAGAGACAGCGTGAGCAAGGGAGGGTCAGAGAGAGAGGGAGACACAGAATCCGAAGAGAGGCTCCAGACTCTGAGCTAGCTTTCAGCACAAAGTCTGATGCGGGGCTCGAACCCAGGAACAGTGAGATCATGACCTGAGCTGAAGTCGGATGCTTAACCGACTGAGTCACCCAGGTGCCCCTGTACCGCTCTTTTTGATGCTATTATATATAATGACTAAATTAAAAGATTTGTCAGAACTTACATGATCACATTGAATGATTAATACATTTCAAGATATGTAGGACATGCTAGCCAAAACTTGGGACGGGGTAGTTAGTCCATAGCATACTTTATTAATTGGAATAATAAAATGTTTTAGATGCGGTTTAAACTTCCACATACATTATTTTTCTTAATTTTGTTTAGTTTATTTATTTTAAGAGAGAGAGAGAGCAAAAGGGAAAGGCAGAGAGACAGAATCTGAAGCAAGCTCCAGGCTCTGAGCTGTCAGCACATAGCTAGTTTCAGGGCTCAAAGTCACAAGAGCTGGAGACCAGGACCTGAGCTGGTCAGACACTTAATGAACTGAGCTACCCAGGTGCCCCTATACACATTCTTTTGAACAAATTTATTTTCACTTCTAAATATACCATTTTAATTTTTTGTGTGTGAAATGTACAATTACAAGAAAAAACATTAAAATGAACAGTAATCACAAAATAAAAGTGATTGGAGTCTTATTTCAGAAGACAAAGTGAGAACTAAAGTCTTGATTCTAACTCCACAGCGCACTCTCCTTTCTCCTTCTGGGCTGAATGTATGTTGCACCGTACCACTATGACAATAATTTGGGCCACTTTCTCCAAAGTAGAAAATTTGACAAAGGAAAATTTACAACTTCATCTCCTCAGATTAGCTCAGCTAAGAACTCACTCTCTCTTCCGCTGTTTCTTATTCCTGTTTCTAGAGCTTCAGTCTTCCCTAGAGCTTCCCTGAATCTTTCAATCTTCCCAACTTCAAAACCTGCACCTCTTTTATCCCTATGTTAATCATTGTCACCAGACCCCTCTTACTTGTAACTCCATGTCACCCCCAGGGGGCGTTTAAAGGGGCTCAGAGATCTCAAGAGCAATCACTTGTAGCTGAAAAAGAGAATTTGAAATAGGCTGGCTGTTTAATCTACCTAGATGAGCATTAGAGACACACAGACAGCTACTTGGTCTTGGTCTGTAACTAAGATTTTAGTCTACAGCCTCCATAAAACTGATAGAAGGGGGAAAAAAAAAAGAAACAGTATCTAAATGCCTCCTTTCTAAGTATTCATGGGTGTGTATCATATGCCCAGGAAACCTCAACTTGTTGCATCAGAGAGAAACACGATCCTGATGAAACTATAAATTAGGAACAGAAACAAGAGCCTACTCTTTTATATAGAACAGTAAATTTTATATTTCTGTATTTATGCCCAATGCATAGCTAAAATTTTAAAATTAAAGTGATAAGCTCTATGTCTGTGTTTGTCTATATATGTTCGTGTATATGTATGCTTTATCTATACTTCTGGATGATGTGAACAAATTAATGATAAAAACCCCTTAATATAGTTCTATATGTTGATTGGGTTAAAGGTAAAACCTTATAAAAATATATATTCCTAAAATTTCCAGAAATTAAAAAAATAACAAATTTCTAGTACTTTCAAAAGAACTGGAATAAACATCTTATAAATTCTACTACACATAATATAGGTAAACTTCCACCAATGAGATTAGTTTAATATTGTTATTTTAATAAAAACATATATGTCTTCTTAGTTATCAATGTTAAGTATAATGCAAGCACGCATTTTTATTCTATTTGGATATGTTCTTAAACCTATGCACTTTTGCTAATTGAATAAATTAACATTGTATGTTATAAAGTTTAAGATGATAATATTATATATAACCAAATTAAATGATTATTTTAACAAACTTAATTTCAAAATTTAAATATATTTTGTAATAAGACAACTCAAATATATCTTTCAAGATCTTCTATTAATACCTTATATGCAATTAAATTAATCAAGTGGATGTTCATTAAATATCTATATTCTTTCTAAATAAGAGAATATGACATTATGATGACATAAGTAATAATTTTAGTACTTTAAAAAATACATTATTTTGGTTGTAATTTTTCATCTTTAATTTAAATCCAGTATATTCTGAAGAGTGGTTTTAAATTAGGGACTTACATAAATTACCTGAAAAGTTTCATTAATATGCAAATATTTAGGACTTCACTGACAATTAATTTCCCTAAATCTTCTGGTTATAAATATGTCCTTACCCTCATATGTATGTTTTCTCACTAACTTGAAGTTTTTCACTAAAAAAGGTTAATGATACTATTGCTGCAAAATTTAATAAAATGAGTATTTTGCACATGGGGAATTTCACTGATGTTTTCAAGTGACTATGGGATCCATTTTCAAATAATGAAACCTGTCTTTATCCCAGTCAAATACCCCCTTATCATCCCTAATCATCTGAAATAATGGTGAGAGCTATCAAAATGTGTTTCCAAATTAAACCATAAAAACTAAAACTTGCCAAACTGACAGAAAACATAATCTCTCATGTCCTCAGGTTTTGCCCTTAGGCCTGATTGACTGCCAGTCCTTTCCTAATTCATCAACCCATAAAAATTCCCTATTCTGCTCAGACTTTCAAAGGTTCTAATCTGGTTAATTCAGACAGTATAAATGCTGCAACGGACTTTTCAGTTACACATATACCTATCATGAATAGGTCGAGCCTGTTTTTCCTTGTCTTTTTTTGTCATTCACAATCTAAAAACTGAAAATTTAGGTCTCCGGAAGTGACATCAACAGAAAATGATTCATAATCTCTTTAACAAGGCTTTTACGTCCTCCTCCATACCACCAAGATTTCTGGCTAGCTCTAGGTGTCGTGATCTTAAAGTTATATCTCTCACCCAGAAAAGGTACACAAGCTACTCTTCATGGACATTCACTCCAACTGAAGACCTGAACCGAAGATTCTCTTGAGAGCCAACAGAAGCAGATAATTCCTAGGGATAAAGAGCTTTTCCCAAAACTACAGATCAACCCCAATGACATTATAAGAAAATAAGATTCTGCTCACAATGCCAGAAAAATGGCCATTAAGATTCCTTTGCTTATTTATTCTCATTTGCATTGTCTTTCTTTACCATATTTTTTCTTTGTTAATTCCCTCCAAGATAACTCTTGTTTTTTGCATAATTGCCCACATGCAACAACTACCTTCCATAACAAGCCTTATTTTGTAGCATTTCCTCCTCCTTCCCCAATCTGCTTCTCCCTCAATGATCCCCCATCCCTGCAAATACTCCAGGATCTGTGGCATTCTTTCATTTACTCAGAACATTCTCACATCCCTACTTCTGATTGCTTCTTACACACTCTCTTTCCTTTTGAAACCTTCAGTTTCCTACAAATTCTTATATCTATCTCAAATATAAGGGCATCCTCTGTGTTAATATGTAGGAATCCTTTAGCTTTTCTCTCAAAACTTCAAAAGAAACTTCCTTCAACCTTAATACTTTTCAAAGAGAGCAATTTATGCTTCTGCTATAACACAACTGAGGGCGTTTTTATGGTTTTGAGAATCAGCAATTACACTTTTTGCCCCACTAACAAATATTTACAGTTATCATAGACTGAAAAACTATATATTCCTTATTTTATGCATCTAATAGACCCACATGATCCTAGGCATAGGTATAATTAGGACTGTCCATCCTGGAAGAAACAACCAGAGGAAATTTCTATTCCCAGGTGATAAGAAAACATCTCCATAAAAAGGTTTTGTCTGAACTCCAAAATAAAAATCCTTGGGACAATTAATCCCATGAATTTCAGGTAGCCCCTGAGGAGTCATAATTTATTTGTGGCAACCATGCCTATTAGTATCTGCCTGCTGATTGGACTTTATCCTATTAGCTAACTGCATTAGCCCTTATCACATTTTTAACCAGGCTGCCTTTTTTTTTTCTTATCAGAACTAATCAGTTATCTTTGATTTGATGCACCAAAATGTCTACACAAATAATTTATAGTTACAAATTTATGTTCAAAAACCTAGACAGAGTAAGATACTATGATCTTCCATTCTCATTAAGTTCTCAAAGAATTTTTAAATGGGATTCTTGAAGATTGGGAGTAATTCTAAAAGACTTGGATGCCACATAGCAGTTTTATATGGTCAGTCTTCATGCCTGGCATAGGGGCCACTGAAAATATTCACCCGAACTCCTATATTTTCCAAGCTCCACTCTGAGTATAAATCAACACTATGGACAATCATACCTAAACCAACAACCTCACTGCCAGAGAACTGGAGGAACTCCTGTAAAATCATCTGGCAGCAGACATAATTCTGGTCCTAAAGGAGCATTCATTCAGTGTTTGAAACCAACTGTTGTACATATGTTCTCCAAAACCTCCGATGGCTGTGACAACACCAAAAATGTTCAGATCATATACCAGAAAGTTTTTCAGATTGCCACCGCCATTCTTACTATGGCTTCTAAGGATGTCAGTGTTTGAGAATCCTCTCAATGGGCTTTCTTCCAAACTAAATTTTGGTTTTACTACTATGTTTTCTTTCTTTCTTTTTTTCTTTCTTTCTTCTTTCTTATTATAGTTTCTTTATAATTTTTGAGGTCTTTCTTGCAAATATGAAATAATTTCAGGTGTAAGAGACATTGCAAATATTCATTTATCTACTTATTCTTATGTAAAAGTTGATTCTAGAAGGCAATCAATAGAATTTCACAGTGATTTGATGATATGATTAGTAAAATCATGGATATCTAAGGGCATCCTATTTTTTCCCTGTTTAATTAAAGCTACAGTATATAATTTTGAAGTAAATATAGAAGAAAGCAAAACATAATATTATTGCCAAATTCTCAACTTTTCACTGTGAGGAAATTGTGTGTGTGTGTGTGTGTGTGTGTGTGTGTGTGTGTGTTTTCTGGGTTGGTTTTATAATTAAGGACATTATAAAAACAGCACAAATCACAGTACCTGTAAAAATCTCAAGCACCTGAGGAAATCACATAAGAGATAAAGATTACTTTTTTTAACCCTTCTTAAGAGAATTAAAATGCTTCAAAATCAATTTTATCTGAAAGAGTGCAAAATTGTAAGTCTGCCTTAATAGAACATATTGATAGAATTGATTTAGAAATTCCTTTTATCATTTAAGCCCATTAATGCGAAGTCAATTTTGCAAAATTTTCACATTTCATTGCTTTCTAAGGATGTAAGTATCATAAAACAAACAAATAAACTTTGCTCACTCAAAATATTTGTAAGTTTTTTCATACACAGGGATGAAGTAACATTTGGACTATAAGACAAAATTGAACTACTTTTAATAAAAAGTAGTTATATCACCTTACATGTACAGTTGTATTTCTCTCATATTATTGTTCTTTGTATTGTTACAAATATCCACACTAACTCTGACTTGTAGCTAAATTTTAAAATTACCATCTCATTGTGAAGTAGACAGTAATTGTCTAACACACTCACAAAACTTAGCATTCGTAAGAAGTCAATCCCTATAACCATCACCCATAACTTTGCTGGCATAGATAAACTCATTAGCAAGCATCAAAATTATAGCCATTTTGCAACATATAAATGTAAAGAAATTGTTGTAGACATATTTAATGTATTTAATTTTTATATCACATATTTAAGATTTAATGGCAAGTTTAATATGTTTAATGATAAGTAAGTCTATATTTAATTTAAATATCATACATTTAGGGTACCTGGGTGGCTCAGTTGATTAAACATTCGACTTCAGCTCAGGTCATGATCTTGAGGTTTGAGAGTTTGAGCCCATGTCTGGATCTGTGCTCACAGCTTAGAGCCTTGAGCCTGCTTCAGATTCTGTGTCTCCCACTTTCCTTCTGCCCCACTCTTGCTCACACACTCTCTTTCTCAAAAATAAACACACATTTAAAAAAGAAAAAGATAAATATTATACATTTAACTTTGATTTATTTTATAAACATGTTATTTTCATTGTTTAAAATACTTATTTATAATGGTTTCAGTTTTTTGTTTTACTTACAAATCACCTCAGTCTCTAAAGATTACCCATTAATTTACTTGATTCAGTGTCAATTCCTGATTTTAGAGTTCATAAGGTTCCTGAGAACTTCAGTTAGGGTGGCATACTAGAAAACATAATAATGCATAATATAAAAAAAAACTTACCAGAAATATAATTCAATTTAGGGGCACCAGGTGGCTCAGTCGGTTGTGTCTGATTTTTGATGTTGGCTTAGATCGTGAATTTTTAAGTTCATGGGATCGAGTCCTTCTTTGGACTCTGCACTGAGCATGGAGCCTGCTTGGGATTCTGGGATTCTCTCTCTCTCTCTCTCTCTCTTTCTACCCCTACCCTGCCCCCCCCACACACTCACTCACTCTCTCTCAAAATAAATAAACATATAAAATTGTTTGAAAATATATAATTCAATTTAGTTGAAAGGATAATTTTATATATTTAAGAATCTTATAATTATGTAGAATGTTAGATTATCAGATAAGTAAAGCTACAAAAAAGTTTAATAATTCTGATTAGCATCTTCTTAAAACACAGTATTTATTTAAAAATAAAATATACAGCTTAATATTACTCTGTACTAGTCAAAACGAGGTTAATACGAATAGCTACAAACTTTTTTAAAGATAAAACTATTAAACTAGTTTCGTCTGTCCAAGGAACAACTTTCTATGTTTGATTTTTTATGTAAAAGTACTTGTGATGTAGAAATTTATGTGTGAAGATAATATTTCTTTAAAAGTCATCACATTTTAGAAGCTTGGATAACATAAGATATATGTATGTTTTTATTAATTTTATAAATCAATTGGAATACAAAATTATCTCATTTAATTAACTACATTGCTTCAATGCAATTTTGTATTTTCTCACAAACTGGAACAATTTCTAACAATCTCTACATGAAAATCTCTAAATGCGATTGTACTTTCTGTTATTTCCATTTGAATGTGCTGCTTCAAGGAAGCAAATTTGGATTTCTATCTATGAAATGAGGGCCATTTATAACTTCATATGCAGTACTTGCATTCTGGTTTTAAAGGCACTTTTAAGATATGGTTCTCTGTGTTTATTTTTTGAATTTAAATATACTGATAGAGTTGCCATCTCAGTATATTTCTCTTAAAACATCTATAACTCACAAGGAAAATTAACACTTATTTTCAATAAGTGATATTCCTAGGTTCTAATGAAATTCTGTGTCTTAAGCAACTTCAGCATTTAGCTTGTCCTAATAGCGCATAGTGTTTGAAGAGATATCCAAAATAATTGTTATTTGACTGATATATGTTATGACTAGATTAATTTCAAATCTTTAGTTTAAGAAAAGCTTAGTTAAATATATTTTATGTTATGTTCAAGATAGTGTCATCTAATAAATAATATGTAACCACAAGCATACAAGTAGCTTTTGCAAAGACTGTACAGAAACGATAAGCCCAGTACAATATACAGACTATCCAAGATCCATATAGATCCATTGGGAAAATTTGATGATACTGCATTACTGATTTATCATAATCCAGTCTTTCCTTTTGCACATGTCATAACCATGGCCAGTTAGCTTGCATCTCTGTATCCAGTGATCCTGCCAGGAACATTATTTCTTTTTCCAAGTTCTAAAAGTCAGTTAGTCTAGACTGAAAAGCATGACTTTTGATGATAAAATCCTCATATATTTTTCTCCTGTACTTAAAACATTTCCCTAGCAATAAACATTACTCGAAGTGCTTTTAAAATGATTTATGCAGATTAATAATTTCTTTATCAGAGGTGGCTAGCAGAAGATATTGGAAAAGTCAGCACACGATAATGGAAAATATTTTCATTTATTTTTTTCTTTTTATAAGAAGTAGTGCTTTTTTCCCACAGTATTTCTGACATTATTCATACCTGATAAAAGCTAATATTTTTTGTAAATTTTATTTGCTTTATTTAATTTCTAACCAATTCTATTACTGGAAAGATTAGTCTAAATATGTTATTTCATTCTGCAATAGATGCATGTATCTAGTTATTATGCTGTCAAGCTTTAGCTAAGCTACTCCATGCTATTGCTGGCTTGGTATCCATTTTATTTGGCCAAACTGCCAGCAGGGGCCTCATGTGAGCACATGCCCTAGATAGAACCCCACAAAGTCACAAGCAACTATAAGTCCCTGATAAGACTTCCTTAAGGGCCCTTGTGATAAGCACTTACTCCTGTGCCTCCCAGACAGAGCCTTAGAAGATTCTGCTTTTTTTCTTTTTTGGTTTAAATTAACTCATCTGGCCTTAGCCTGGGAACCCCAAAGCATCCAGATCTTAAGGACCCTAATAAATGGATGTGCCTCAGGTCCTTCTTTCTCTCTGCCTGTATCCTGCCTTGACCTCTTCACGTGGCCCCTGAAGGTGTGCGGTGTACCTCCTCCAGGACCCATGAGTAATAAACTTCTTTCAGTTCCTTTGTGGCTCTTCTTAAATTCCATGGTTCACCAAGTGACACCCCAGGTTCGACTTAAAAAAGGTCAATTTATTAAAGCCACAACAATGTTGTACACTTTAAACTTAATATTGTATGTCAATTATATATTGATAGAGATGGGAAAAAATAAGTAAATTGTGTTTTAACTCCATTGTCTTAAAACTGTATAGCATTATTTCTATATATTAATAAGTAAAACTAACAGTAAAGATAAGTAATATTCATCAAAGCTTAACAGTATATCAGAACTTGTACTTGATGCTTAAAATTTTAGAATGTAATTTGTATAGTCTGAAGTAGAATTATACACTCCTCTAGAGTTTACAAATGAGAAAGCTGAGTTTTATAAATGTTACAGAGCTCATAAAAGTTGTTAGGAATGCTTTTTTAGTGGTAAACTTTGTTTTATTCTTATCTGAAAATGTCATATCTGGCAACCTAACCTCATTTTAAAAACTCTTAAATGAGACCATACAAGATTTAGACCTCTAGAATGAAGAATATTTTTCCTCAGAAATTTAAAATCTTTATCTACTTTTCTAGTATTTATTGATAATGAGAAGCCAACTATAATTACATTTGCTTTCTTTTAGTTAGATAAGTTATAGAATAAAGATGGTATATCCTTAATATTTTAGTTATTATTTTATTTTTCTAGAGTATTATTCCCGATGAAAACTTATCTTTCAGTCCAATATTCCTTTTTCATAAGTAATTTTTAAAAATATCTTTTAGATTTATTTTTTCCTTTATGTTTTGCGGTTTTATCAGAATGTATCTGGATATTCAGCTCAATATTCAGACTCTCCTATTATGAAAAACTTAAGTGTTTTGGGTCTCCTGATTGTCTCAGTAGATTAAGCATCAGACTTTGGCTTAGGTCATGACCTCGCAGTTCCTGAATTTGAGCCCTGGGTCTGGCTCTGTGCTGAGAGCTCAGAGCCTGGATCCTGTTTCAGTTTCTGTGTCTCCTTATCTCTCTGCTCTCCCCACCCACACTCACGCTCTGTCTCTCTTGCCCTCAAAAATTAATAAATATTTGCATAGGAGCACATGAACCCCAGTGTTTATAGCAACACTGTCAACAATAGCCAAATCATGGAAAGAGCCTAAATGTCCATCACCTGATGAATGGATCAAGAAGATGTGGTATATATATATACAATGGAATACTACATGGCAATGAGAAAGAATGAAATATGGCCATTTGTAGCAAAGTGGATGGACCTCGAAGGTGTCATGCTAAGCAAAATAAGTCAGGCAGAGAAGGACAAATACCATGAGTTTGCATTCATAGGTCTAGCAGGAGAGACCTGGCAGGGGACCATGGGGAGAGGAAGGGGGAAAGAGAGCTGGGGAGAGTGAGGGACACAAATCATGAGAGACTATTGAATACTGAAAATGAACCGTGGACTGAAGGGGGAGGGAGAGGGAGGGAAGAAGGTGATGGTCATGGTGGGGGGCACTTGTGGACAGACGTACTGGGTGTTACATGGAAACCAATCTGAAAATAAACTATTAAAAAATTAATAAATATTAAAAAGTATTTTTAAAAACTTAAATATGTTCCCAGTTTAAAAAAATTATTAGCTATTTTGACTTTGTATAATGTCTCATATCCTATCAATATTCCCTGGAATTCCACATAGACTTTGCTGGAACTTCTTAGTTCATTCCACATGCACTTCATTGCTTGCAGTTCATTTTAACCTCTGTATTTTTTGTTTCTGTATCCCGCTTGTTCTCTTCTATAAATCTAGTGATTTTTATTTTACCTTAATTTTGATTACAAAATATTAATTTTAAAAGAAAGCAGGACATCCATATAATGGACTTAGAAATAACAAAATGAACAACTAGAAATCGACAGTTTCAAGAAAGAGGTGTGTATGCTATTCATAGATAACAATATTCTGTGTATATGTATTGGATCAAGTTTATTAATTTCTATTCAAAATGTCTTTATTCTTTCTGATATTTTCTGTCTATCAGTTACAGCTATATATAATTTCTGGTCATTTACTAAATTCATGCAAAGTTAATTGTTACATAATCTTGATGAAATGAAACTTTTATCTTCTGAAGTGATCTACTTCTATTTGGTTAAGTTTTGCTTTAATTTCTATTTCATCTTCATCATGTAATTACCTGAGGCTTTGTATATGTTTATATATCTATTGGAGCTAGCTTTTTTTAGTTGTGTGATTGTTTGTTTTACGCACTTATTTAACTTTTTATCCATTTAGACAACTTGTGTTTTACTGGAGCATACACCAATATGTAATTAACACTATTACAAATATCATGAGATTTTAATATACTTGCTCTGGATTCTTTTCCTTTTTGTATAATCTGTCTGTAGTCATTTCCTTTTCTTTCTTCCTTAAGATTGATAATTCCAGATTTACCATACCACATTCCTTTCCATCAGCTAAGCAGCTCAGTTTCTTTTATTGTTTTTTCTTGGTGTAGCTAACTAAGAAAATACAGCATATATCCTTTACTTATCAAAATCTACTGACACAGTCATTCTTCTCACAGATAATAAAAGGAGTTTAGAGAATGTTAATTCTGTTCATCTTTATCCCAAATGATTTTCTCTTCTTGGCATGTGCAGGGGTTACTTTTAGATATCAACTTGACAGAGCTAAGGGCTGTCCAAATAGCTGGTAAAATATTATTTCTGTGTGTGTTTGTGAGAGTGTTTCTGAGAGAGATCAGCATTTGTATTAGTAGACTGAGCAAAGATCATTCTCACCAGTGTGGTCGGCACTGGTGAGGACCCAAAAAGGAAAAGATCAAGAAAGGGAGAAATTCTTTCTGTCTCTGTTTCTCTCTGTCTCTCTTTCTGGGATGTCCATCTTTTTCTTCCCTATAACACTGGAGTTCCTGGATCTCAGGCCTTCGGACTTAAGGTGAATTACACCACAGGCTTTTATGGTTCTCCGGCTTGCAGAAAGCAGATTGTGGCACTTCTTGGCCTCTCTAGCTATGTGAGCCAATTTCTATAATAAATCTCTTCTCTCTCTTTATATATCTTATTGGTTCTGTTTCCCTGGAGAACACTGACCAAGATAGTATACAATTTAACTTAATATCCATACAGTGCTTTACCCCAAAGGATATTATTATTGCTTTTTAGAATCAATATCCACACATGAGCACGAGGGGGGAAGGGACATGGAAAGGAGGAGAGAAAATCCCAAGCAGGATGCGTGCTGTCAATGCGGAGCCTGATGTGGAGCGTGATCTCATGAAGTGTAAGATTATGACCTGAGCCAAAATCAAGGCTTGGATTCTTAACTGACTGAGCCACCCAGGTGCCCACCCCCATCTTATTAACCTTTGCATTCCTCTTCTGTATCACTTATTTTGACTTATCTTCCCGGCAATTAATTCTCTCTCAAGATGTATTTAAACTAATGAATTCATTCACTGAATTGTTAATTACAATTTCTGTGTTTATCAGGTTATATAATTCTTCTTGGCTTTTGGTTTTGTCTCCAAATCTGATCTGTCAATATGTTTTTTTTAATTTCCAATTATCTTATTAATATTTCAAGATTGGCTATCATCTCCTTGTAATATTAAGCATAGTTTTATAAGTCTATCTTCCATTATTTAGGTGCTTAGAATTGATTGTGTGCTAGATATTTTATTTGAACAACTTATTTTAGAAGTTATTTGAAAACTAGCATGAAGCTTTAGTCTTTAAGAAATGATTCTTTTTCATATATAATATAGGAAATAAAATCATTGGTATTGTTGTATTATCTCATCCAATTCCAAAGCATAAGTTTTTCTAGACAGCCAGTGTTTCTTAAAGCGTGAATAGGTCATTTGAATACTGGTTTTCAAATTGTTGATATTTTATTCTAATGTGTCTGCCTGTGATCCTCCAATATCTTTATATGACATGTTCCTTACCCATAGTAGATATGTTTTATCCCCTAGTCTGAAGGGTTTTTAAGCCTGCAGCCTCTTGGACTTCTCTCTTTATTTGAGAATAATTACAGGGTAAAAGAATTTCCCAATTCTCGAAGGTTTACTGGGCCAAAATTTTATGATTTTTAGCTTTTTCATTTTAGGAATATTATCATTACTCTGAATTTTCTTCGTTTTCTTTAGTTGTTAGAATAATCCCAAATCCCTTTGTGAGAAGTGTTGGATTTGAGATTTTTTTCTGGTGGTCCTTCATATTGCCATTAATATTGAAACTGTTTTTATGTCTTTTTATTTGTTCCCAATATTATTCATGATCTATCAAGCCAGATCTTTTATTATATACTTTGGTTTTATTCTGATCTTTTCTTATAATTTCTTAGAACATATTCATAGCCTTTTAATTTTTTGCTTTTTTCTACTTAAGGCTTCAGATTTCTCTCAAGTTGTTCTTTTTGCTGCAACTCACCTTTTAGCATTTTTTTCTATTGTCTTCAGCATCATTCAGTTTCCAATGTTTTGAAAAATGTACCATGGTTTTTGATCTATGACTTATCAGTAATGCTTTTTTGCTCTTATTATATTAATACTAGAAATTTATTTTTTATTTATTATTAGTAATTATAATAGCCAATATTTATCTAGTACCTATATGGCTCAAAGTACTTTATGGTTACCTCTCACACTTAATCTTGGAAATAACCATGTGAGAGTGGATGAGATTGTTATATCTTCCTTTTCAAATAGTTTTGTGAAAGTTTAATTGACATGCAATATAGCACACATATTTAAAGTGTAAAAGGTGATAAGATTTGCTATGATATATGCCCATGAAATAATTTCTATACTAAAGATAACGAACATAACCACTACCATCAAAAGTGTTTTCCTACTCCTATGTAATCCATCCCTCTCAGCTCTCCACCTTTCCTACCCCTTCCCCAAGCCACCATTGATCTATTGTCTGTCACTAAAGATTTTAAGTTTACATTCTCTTTAATTTTATAAAAATGTACTTAGGTGAATCTACTCTTTGTCTGACTTCTTTATTCAATGTAATAATTTTGAGATTCATTTGTGTTGTTCATATTAAGTTTCTTTTTTATTGCTGTAGAGTATTGTACTTTACGAATATCCAAAAATGTTCCATCCATTCATCTGTGGCTGTATGTTTTTATAATTTCTAGTTGTTGTCTATTTCAAATAAAAACTTCAACAAATGTTTTTATTGAAATCTTTTCCATTAATCCATAAATTTGTTTAGACAAACAATATCGAGGGCCTCACAATGCACTGCTCTTTCAGATATTTGGAGAATCTAATCACATGAATCACACCAGATTAGGGGAACAACTTTATAACAAAGAAAGTGTGAGATTTTATTTCAGGACCTTAGAATCTACTTTAGTTCCCATACTGCACGGCCCTGAAATGACTAGCTGTTAGAGGATCTGAACAATCTGCTGGAGGTATAGTTGAAACGTCCCATCCCCTCCTCCTTAAGACCATAGTATACAAGGTTGAGATACTGTTTTCAAAGATATAGTGTACACATTGAATTAAAGACCTCTGTATGTCAGTGTATGTCCAACAGGAAAATATAGAAGTCTGATATAAGTTTGATAATTAAATATGGAAGCTGGACCTGCCTCCACTTATCATCTTTATCAATAACTCACTGAAGTGTTTTGGCTTTCCTCTCTCACAAACTAACATTCTGTCAAGTTACAGCTCTTATTCCCCAAAAGGAACATTCTTTCAGTAGGGATCACAAAAACTAAACTAAAAATATGGCTACCACTCAAGTACTTTAGGTTACTGTGTCCAGGGACCAGCAAACAAAGGCATGAATCAGCAGCTTGGCAAGTGTAATTAACTCTGATTATTTTGGAAGGAGATAGGGCGGCTGTTACACAGTTGGAGCAGGGATGAGATATATAGCTATCATCCAGATAATCCATTTTGATGCCTACCGCTACACAGTTTCCCAGTCATGACTGTAAATGAACACCTTCATTAACCTCAGATAAGGAGGACATGGTGACCAGGGTCTCTGTACACTTAAGAAATGGGAGTCTAAGTCATAACACCAGGAAAATCACTGATAATGGCAAAAGTGGAAGCTGAGCTGAATACAGTAGAGGAGAGAGACGATGAGTAGCCCACTGGATGGATGTTGATGGGCACAGAGATATGTTAACTAAATCTGCTTTTGATGGAAGGCTCCTTGCACTAGCTGTCAGCAGACAGATTGCAGCTGTCAGTTTCTTTAGAATTATCTCAGCTTATCTTAGTGCAGGCCATATGCAATGACTGATTGTGGTGCAGATTAAAAGGTTGGTCATCTGTGATGAGCCATATAGACTCCTAAATTTTCTGTAAGGTTGGTTGAGTTCTTATTCAGGCCTATATTACAGGCACACTTCTAACTTCTCCCAAATCTACGTCTTCCATTTTCCATTACACAGGTGTGGATGTCTGGTGAATAAATACCATGCATGTCACACTCTATCTCAGCATCTGCTTCTGGAGAGCTCAGCCTACAAAAGTATTCATAACGAATTGAGGGCCCATTGTTATCAATTTCTGCTGCCTTTTTGTCAACAATGTCCCACATAATAGTACTAGTATTATATATAATGCAAACAGAGGCAAAAAAAAATCTCAACTCTCCCTAATGCATACCTATACTAACATCACTCATTAATTCATTACTCAAGTTTATTAGGGTAATTTTACTGAACACTAAGTCTAAATTAATTTGGGTAACTCCCCCAACCTTAATCTACCCCTCCTCCCATTAATGTGGCATTCCTCATAAAAAAAGAATGAGAAAGATTTACATCTTTCTCTCAGAATCCAAAAACTTGAAGTGGTTCCTCAGGGAGTGAAAGTACATTTAAAAGGGTATGGGGGCTTATTATTCATTAGCCCCTGAAACAATCATTGTAAGCAGAAAGGAAAAAGTCGTATTTGTCCTTATCACTAAAAATATGAGAACATAATATAACTCTAATGTGCCTAAAATGTTAAAGAAAATGTTCTTTTATGAAAAATATACTATCATATGTAACTTTAAGATTTTCTTATTTTTCACCAGAGATTTCAAAAAGCAACATGTAAGTCAGTATTTGGTCATTTTAGCAAATGGTATAGTGATTATATGTCCAGTTTTTTACTCTTTCGTAACAGTGAGATCTACTGAAAAACAGAGTGTCACGAAATAGTCTATGAGCACTAGTTCCAAATACCTACCCCCAAATCCTTTTGAGGTTTAATTGTGAAAACTCATCCTAAACTGATTATTCGGGGATGAAGTGGTGGGATAATGATAAGAGATGTTTTTGTTTGTGTATTCATGTGATCTCAACACATTCAGGTGAATTCTTGTCGATATTTCTATTTAAAAGAACTGGTAATATTCACAGATTCTGTTCATTCTCAGTCTTTCACAGTGTAATGAAAAGTAGGTGCTATTTTGGAAATGATGCATTTATTTGTGAAGTCAATAAAGAATGTGCCTAAAGGTAAAGGAACAGTTTGTATATCAAAACACTCTGGAGAGTTGTCTAGGCAATGAAGATATAAGTTTTAACATTTATATTTTAAGTTCAGAAATAAAAATGGTATTTACTTTGTACTTGCCTAGCAAAGCTAGTGCTGATGCAGAATAAAAGGCTATAACTTTATTCTCCTGAAGGAAGTCAGGCTCCGCGCCCCCACAACCTCCATACACTCTGCCATTTTTATGAAATCAATGGCAGCTCAGTCACTCCTTTAGTAATAAATGCCCATTTAGCATAAACAGCAGCAGCGTTTTCCCCCCAAGGAAAACAAAACTTTGTCACTTTTCCTGATTCATGCATCCATATTAGTTTTAAGGGATGAAATAAATTGTCCATCTTGAATGCTATATCTCTTATAGATTATCTTATTCATAGTATCAGCTATTATTTCAAAAATGCACTTAGGAATTTTTATTTGAACCTCAAAATATTATTCATACTTCTATCAAGAAAAGTACCTCTTTTTCAGTTATGGGTCGTGGGCCAATTTGATAATCCAAATTAAAGATTCTGTAGCAAAAAAATGAACTTATTGATAAATGTAAGTTTTTTTATAGGAATATCACTTATATTCAAATAAGGGAAAAATATCAAGATATCCTTGAGTCCTGTCCATGAAACTTAATGGTTATAAGAGAATATTTGAAACAGATTATACAAGATAATCGAGTCTCCATGTGTTATGCCTTTATACAATATTCAATTAAAATTAAGTTATTGTAATTATGGAGCAATCCTAACCGGTATTCAGTATATGAGTAAGGATAAATAGTATTAATAACCATAGCTATTGAGCACTTATCTGCTCACATCGCCCTGTGTTAAATGTTCTGCACTCTCATGTTTATGTCATTACACTAACTTGGAAGAAATTGACTATTAATACTATATATAATGTAATATTACACTAATACTTTCATTCTTACATAATATAAGAAAAGCTTAACAAAAGAAGCTTAAGAAAAGTTTAACTTTTGTGTAAAGTCAAGAATTCCAAAGCAGTAAGACTCTATGTTTTATATGGTATCAAGCCTCTTGGTCTCAATAACCTAACTGTGAGAAATTTGGATGATCAAAATCTAACATTTTCATGGGAAAGAAATGGCTTATGATTTAGTTCAATATGCCTATTTATTTTTTTACACTCTATTTTCTTTTTAATTATATTGACTTTTAAACCATAAATAACATATTTTCTATAAATTATGAATTTTTCTATTTTCACAAATATTGTTTTTAAGATTATTTTAATATAAAAGTATTTTATGGATATCAAACTTCGATAGATATGTGATGTAAAGAGAGTTAGGCAGAACACTCTTGCATACAATCAAAGCCTCTGGCGTTTCTATCACTACCCTCTCCTCTAGGTGAAGTCAAATGCTATTCTGGGTATATGAATATCATACTCATGATTTTCATATTCCTTTTATTGAACAATAAATAATGAATTTTTAGTTTTCTCTGCTTTTGAGACCCCTACTGTGGTGTGTCTGTCTGCCTCAGTTGGTAGAGTAGGAGACTATTGATCTTAGGGATGTGACTAGAAGCCTCATGCTGCAAGCAGAGTTTACTTTCAAAAAATTCTATATTGGAACCACACTTAAGATATACTGCATTTTATTTTATTTTTGCTCAGCATTTTAATTGTGAAAGTTATATGTATCGGTGTGATAGCATAGATATTCCATTTTTGCAATCATACACATTTCAGTGAGTGAGTATGGCAATTCTTCTATCCAGTCTTCTTTGATGGATATTTAGATTGTTCCCCATTTTTACAATGTTTCTATGAACACTGAATTATATGTGTTGTGATATACATGCATGAGAAATTTTACTATCGAGTATACTCATTACTAGAAATTCTGGGTATTGGGAAACTTGATATTTTCAAGTTACATAAATACTATATTTTTCCAAAATGTTTTTGCCAATTAGCACTTCCATGATAAGCATATGTAATAATCCAATTCTTTACCAAAGTGGGTATTACCAGACTTCTGCATTTTTTAACAGAAATAATGGTATTTTTTAAGTTTATTTATTTATTTATCTTGAGAGAGGGAGAGAGAGAGAGAGAACGAGCACATGAGTACGCATGCCTGCATGAGCAGTGGAATGGCAGAGAGAGAGAGTTCCAAGCAGGCTCCCAATGTTAGTGAGAGCCTGATGTGGGGCTCCAACTCACAAAACGTGAGATCATGACATGAATGGAAACCAAGAACCAGACAAAAGGAATTGAGCCACTCAGGCACCTCAACTTCTACATTTTTTAATGTAGTATTTATAAACTGATGAGCATTTGTGATAATGATTTTCAGTTTCCTAATTATTGTTAAAATATCCATTCAGATTTGCTTTTGGTGAAATGACCAATTTTCTTTAAGATTTTATTTTTTATTACTTTTTAAGATTAAAAAATATACAATATGTAAATCATTAGCCCATTCTACGGATTAAATATACTCTCAAAATTATTTTTCCATTTTATTTATTGTGTCATTTTGAACAGAAATTTTAATGAGGTCAATTATTTGACTATTTTTGGGTTAATATTTGTGTTAACAATATATTCATATTGTAAAAATGGCTTGAATTTAAACTTAAACCTTTAATCCATCGTGTATATATGTTGTAAGGGTTAAAATTTTATTTTTCTCTTATGAATTGTGTATTAGTTTGCTTGGATCGCTATTATAAACTAACAGCAATTACATGGCTTATAGACTGCTGAAATTTAGTTCCCACAGTTCTGGGGGCTGAAAGTCTGAGATCAAATTTTCAACATGGTCAGTTCCTAGAAGGGCCGTCTTCTTTGTTGGAGACTTCCATTCCGCTCTTTGTGTCCTCATATAGTGGAATAGGCAAGGGAGCTCTCAGTGGTCTCTTTTATAAGGGAACTAACTCATGAAGTCTCCAGTCTCCTGATCTAATCACTTCCCAAGGTCCCACTTCCAAATACCATCACATTGAGTATTAAAGGTTCAGTGTATCAATTTGGTAAAGGGCACTTTCAATCTATATAGCAAACTCTGTGTGTGTGTGTGTGTGTGTAATTTTGAAACTGTACATTCTTCCACTTCTTCTCTGCACATTATTGACTATTCTCTTATGCCAAAGCTGATCTTAACTTCGTTGAACAGGTTTGACAAATAGGGTAAAAAACTAGTGTGGCATAAGCAGACATTTGAAAACGGCTTGCTCTTTTAGGCTTTCTATTTATGTTGCTGTCACTATGTAAGATAGCCCAGTCTAGCCTCCAGGAAATTTGTAGCATGTGGAACAAAACAAACCTGTCTTAGTAGAGACATTTTAGATCAACTATTCTAGCTAGATATCCTAGACCATCCATCCCAGCTAAGCTGTTAAATAACCACAAAGATCTGCCAAGCCAGCCAAGAACATAACCACATTAGTTAATATGTAAAATGGGAGCTGAATAAATGCATTGTTTAACCCCTTTGCATCTTGGAGAAGCTTGATGTGCAGGAAATACATAACTAATCCACAATAATTAATATTCTCACTATTGAATTCTAAATGATTTATCCTTTCTCTATTAATCTACAGTCTCTTATCAGCCATTGAGATCAAGTTCTATAACCAAATGAGGCTCCCCTGTAACATCTATCTTTATTTTATATAAATGGTCCTTTTTAGTTTTTTATTATTTTTTAAAGTTTATTTACTTTTGAAAGAGAGAGAACAAGGGAGACTGAGGATCTGATGAGGGTTCCATGCTGACAGCACAGAGCCTGACACTGGATTTGACGTGGGGCTTGAACACATAAAACCATGAGATTATTATGACTTGAGCTGAAGTCAAATGCTTAACCGATTGAGCCAGCCAGGTGCCCAAAAGTGGTCTTTGAAAGACCTATCAACTCTAAACTGTTCTATCTTAATTACCACATCATTATAAGTTTGGCTGTAGTGATTTACCTAAAAGGAACTGGTACTTTTCCAAAACTGAACAGTATGAGTCCATTAATTTGTTGCTTTTCCAAGCCTTTTCTTTCTCAAAAAAGTTGATAATGATTTCCAGTTTTGCACATATCTGGGTGTGTTTGTGTGTGTGTGTGTGTGTGTGTGTGTGTGTGTGTGTGTGTATAGATATAGAATTACTGCTTTGCTTTTCATGTCTCTGGTGACCATTAGAATGTCCTTTCAGACATATGGATGCAGAGAACCCAGTTGACAGAAACCTCAGCTACTATGCTCTAAAATCTATCATTTCATTTATAGTGAAGTCACATGTCCCATAATCTGCTCATAGCTAGTAATACAACCAGTATATTGAGGTAGGTCCATTCCTGGACTCATATGATGTATGACTGATTTGTAGACACCTTAGCGTCTCTCTTAAAATCTCATTAGAATCACTATGCTCTCTTAAACTCTTCTTTTTCCCCTCCTTCTTTACCTCTATTGTTTCATTCACTCTGAATCAAATTTGTATTTCGCTTTGCCAGCTTCTAGAGGATCCCCTCCTGTATTTTTTGCATGTATAATCTGTTTTGATATTTGCTTTTCAGAAGACCCCAGGGAACACACATACGTAATAAAAGTAGAATGGAAATTGTTAGTTTTAATGAATTCTAGTTCATCATTATTTAATAATTAGTGTTTTATTAATATATATTTTATTTAAATAGGCATTGCTAAAAATATGTTTTCCTTCCTTTCTACAAGAGGTTGATTGTTTTGGCATATACGTATATGTACATATATATATGTATATATATGACATATATGTGTGTGTATATATATAATACATTAAACTTATGTATTGTTATTCATTGCTTTAGCACCATTTAGTTATTTATTTATTTTGGGAGAGATAGAGACCAGGAGAGGGGGTAGAGAGAGAGAGAGAGAGAGAGAGAATGAGAGAGAGACAGAAAGATAATCTCAAGCAGTTTCGAAGCCCAGTATGGAGCCCAACATAGTGCTGGATCTCACAACTGTGAAATCATGCATGACCTGAGCTGGAATCAAGAGTTGGACACTTAAGAGACTAAGCTACCCAAGCACAAGGCTCTAGCACCATTTATTGAGAAGTCCTTTACTTTTTCACTAAGTTTACTGTGATAATTTTGTTGTAAATGAAACTATTGTGTATGTGTGGAACTGTCGCGCCCCATACCCGCCAGCGGGAAGGAAGGACGAGACACTGGACTTCGTTGCAGAGCCGTCTTTATTCTTCTTCCTTTTTCTTCTTCCCACCACCACCATCCCCAGCAGGTTATATACACTCTTCAGCCCCTCCCAAGTCTTACGTGGCCCCAGAGGATTGGCTCAAGGCTGCTGATCACATGCAGCGCCCGTGCCCCGCAGCCTCAGAGCAAAACAGTGCACGTGAAGGAACCTTACAACAGGCTAGGGGGAGCAGGAAACAAGCAGCGGGCAAAACATCTTGTAACTCGGCAGCCCAGGGACAAAGGCATCACGTGACCTGGCAGAACGCTAGGGCGCCATCTTGTCCTCTGTGGCTTCCCACATGGAACTATTCTGGACTTTATTCTGATTATTAATTTATTTTTGTATTATTTTATTAATCCCACTCTTATTTTCTGCAGAAAACTTTATTTTTTAAAATGTTTTATTTATTTTTGATACAGAGAGAGACAGAGCATGAGAGGGGGAGGGACAGAGAGAGAAGGAGACACAGAACTGGAAGCAGGCTCCAGGCTCTGAGCTAGCTGTCAGCACAGAGCCTGATGCAGAGCTTGAACCCACTAACGTGAGATCTGACCTGAGCTGAAGTCGGAGGCTTAACCGACTGAGCCACCCAGGTGCCCCTGCAGAAAACTTTAAAACATAAAATTCCAGTACTCAAAATTTGTTATTCTTCTTGAAGATTGTCTTGACTTGAACATATTGATCATCGTATGAATTTTAAAACCAGCTTGTCAAATTGGATCACACACACGCATTAACACAAACAAGTATACACACACACACACACACACACACACGTGTATTGTATTAAGGCTATTGATTGCTTTGACAAGATTTGATATTTTAACAAGATGTTATATTTTAATAAGATTTGATATTTTAACAATATTGAGTCTTCCACTATTTCTGTTTCTTCTAGGGCTCCTTTATATCCGTCCCTCAGAAAATTGGTAGGTTTCACTGTAGTTATTTTTTGTCATCTTTTCGTGGCTTAATCCTCAGGTATTTTATTCTTTCCAAGATCTTTCAAATGATATTTGCCTACTTATTGATAATTGCTTTTTGGTTGTTGAAATACAAACGAAGTTTTAATACCTTTTTATTCAATGCTTACTGAGATCACCATTTACTGATCATTTGTGGATATTCTTATGTTTGTAATGCATGCCATTATTTCATTTCCATATAATGTATTTCCAAATATGTACTTTCTTCTAATCTTACACCCAATTACTTCTACTTCTTCACGTATTGTACTGTAGGGTCATGAGTATAATGTCAAGTAGAAGTGCTGAAGGTGACGGTTTGTGAGCTAGAGCTACACATCGGGCTCTGTGTTGACAGTGTGGAGACTTACACTGTCTTATCTTCTTTCAGAAGGGTTGGCATTTTTAAAATACTTGGTAGATAGTTTATCATTTAATCATCTTGATGCTTGGTGCATTTGGTTTTACTTCATAAATTTCTCCCTTAAAATTAGAAATTGAAATTAGTTATATCTCAAAGAAATTGCAAGAGATGTGTATCATGTCTCTCTTTCTTGCCATGACTTGATCTTCAAACTGTTTTCCTATGACATGAATGATATCATTTCTAGTTAGGTATATGTCAGTGATGTTTTTTCCATGGTTTCTTAAGTACTAACTTTATACATGCTTTGAGTCTGGTCCTCTCTTTTATGTAAGTAAAATGTTTTGCTTACTTTTGGGTTTGAGTCTCTCATACTGCAGTAATAATAAAGCTGGTTGGATATAAATATTCTCCTTCAAAAAATTTTGGGTATTGTTTGCATTTGGATAGTTTTTCTAATGAGTTCCAAAGGACATATTTTTAAATTTTTATAGTTAATTTTAGTTAGAAATTTACTCAGATACAATGTCAAGCAAAAAATTCTGTGATTTAATTTTTATCAGATGTTTGAGTGGTTCCAATTGTGTATGGAATAATAAACAAGTGCACACTAATTCATGTTTTGGGAGAAAGCTTTAAATTAAATAAAATTTTTGGCTTTATTATAAATTCTAAGAAAATCATATTCTAACTATAAATAATCTTTTTCTACAGTATTAAATATTCTTAAATACATTAGTGAATATAAAATACATGTTAACATGTTTGGAAATATAATAATAAATATGGAGAGGCACTATTTTTTATATTGTCATCTTTGTTGCTTAGATTACCATTCTTTTCAATGTTCCATCTTTATTGTTAATTATTATTAGTAATGTTTTGATTTTATACCTTTCATTAGCCATTCTCTTTGTTAAACTAATAGTAATAGAAATTTATTTCTGGAAGGATAATATTTCTGAAAACAGTTTGATAAGCTGAGGTACACTAACATTGAACACTCTTCATTAAGCTAAGTTTCTCAAAATGGATGCAAATCCATCACAAAGTAATGTAACTATTGTCTGTCACACTCAACTAGCTGAAGCTAACATAATTATATTGAAGAATATATTACTATTTGACTTAGTAAATACTCAAGATTAAATTTAATAAAATATGAAACGAACATCAAAAAATAAAAATAAAAAATCCATAAGAAATTAACACCTGGGGCTAGGGGGTGGGATTTGACACCAGGAATGAATCATTATTTTTTGTTGTCTTCATTAATTGGAGACATACACTCCACACAAAAACACAAAATTGCATCACTTAGCAATAATATCAGACTTCTAGAACTTTGTATCAACAAATCCCACGAATATTTTATATTTTGCTCTGAGCAATTGATATATTGATGTTTTACTGAACTCAAATCTATATGAGAGGATATATTAAGTAAAGAAAAAGACATTTTAACAGCCAAGGGAGATTATTATGAGAGAAGAAAAATGTAGACAAATGAGATTTATCCTAACTTTACATGACTTTGGGAATCAAATCAGTTTCTGCTTATTTTTCTTCAGATTTTAATAATAACTGTTCAAATAATCATTTTTAATTCTCAGTATTTATGTACTTAATGGAACATTTGAAATATTTATGACAGTGAACCTTTGAAACACTTATCTCACCCCTCATATTTTTCTGTCAATGTTTCTTTTTGACATGTTAACATACTGGTTATTTGTGGTTATGGTTTTGTCTACTTATCCCACTTCACATACTCTTCTTTACTGATACTGATACTGATATTTTAAGGATCTCTAACAAATTATTGAGGATACTTTGGATGAAGACAATGAAGACCAAAATTGATGGTGAATCAATTGAGTGGAATTATATTTATTATTAATGTAATAATAGATAGGTTTTAAAAAGAATTTTAAAAAGCTAGACAAATTGCTTTGATAATACCACCTAAAATATTCATAATCAATATTTTGACACTTCTGTTCCCTTCTATATGAATACCATTTTGTAAAACTTGGGAACAGTTTTCATTGTCATTATTTATATCATTTTAAGCTTTAGCAATATATAATCAACAGCTTGTACAATATGGAAATATGAAATTATTGAATATGAAAAATGCTACAGAAATTACTCTAAGATTTCTGACATCCTTTTTGGGAGAGTAACAATTTGTTCAATTAACTAGTTATTATTGAACATCTAGATATCTTCTTATTAGTTTCCTAATATGTCAATACTTTCTTTTTTATTTTTTTTAAATGTTTTATTTATTTTTGATACAGAGAGAGACAGAACATGAGAGGGGGAGGGGCAGAGAGAGGAGACACAGAACAGGAAGCAGCCTCCAGGCTCTGAGCTAGCAGTCAGCACAGAGCCTGATGCGGGGCTTGAACCTACGAATGTGAGATCTGACCTGAGCCGAAGTCAGAGGCTTAACTGACTGAACCACCCAGGTGCCCATCCTAATATGTCCATACTTTAATGTCATTCTTGCAACTAAATCCTAGAGCAAATACATGGTAACTTCTTCATAATCCACCCATGTGGAATGTCTGAACTAAACATTAGCAACAAGTAAGAATTTGCTGTGTTTACTGAAAAATTGTTTCTGTAAAGCTTATATAGGGGAGGAAAAAGTTTTCCTTGATTCTCTTAAGGTACTCATCTGGGCCTGAAAATTAAACTGACAAAAACAGATTAACAGTAGAAAAGAATACAAATTTATCTGTTTTACATGACATGAAAACCTTCATAAGGAAATAAAGACCTGAAAAAAAGGTTAAATCTGATTATTTTTATGCTAGATTTGATGACAGGCAAACAGTTGTGAAAAAATATGACAGCATGAAAGATAGGAAGTAAGTGTAGTAAGTGGGGAGCGGAGGGTGGAATTTAGCCTTATTTATTTAGATCTTGGTGTCCTTCCTCTTGCAAATAAGGATATTCTTCTCTAAGGGGAAGACAAAGAGGGGACAGAGGATCTGAATGGGGTTCTGCACTGACAGCAGAGAACCATATGTGGGGCTCAAACTCACTAACCAGGAGATCATGACCTGAGCTGCAGTTGGACATTTAACCGACTGAGCCACCCACGCCTCCTGAACTATGGTTTTAGAATGTACTCACCTTGTGAAGCACCTTAAATTCACAGCTGGCTGATTTATACTTGATTCTAAAATGACATCCAGGGAAAATATTTAGGGAAAAGAGTACACAGTCACTTTTATGCTTTTTAATTATACCAGGGAAAGGCGAAAATTTAGTATAAATAGGAGAAATGTGAGGCTAGGAGAACATAGGGAGGCTGTCTTTATAGGCGAGAGATGATGAGGCTCTGATATGTGGGACATTGCCTTTGAAATGGACATGAGGGCATAATATCAGAATAATTCAGACAGTCTTCAGAAAGCAAATAAGAGATGTGTACTTGTAAAGGATTTGGTTAGCATATTTTTATGCAAAATGTAACAAGATTGATATACATCCCTCATTAAGAAATAACTATAAACAAGTTATTTCCCTTGTAGAATGTTTAAATTGCTATAAGATATTCAGCATTGTCATGAGGAATATAGCAGCACTTTCAACAATAGCCGAATCATGGAAAGAACCCAAATGTCAATCAACGGATGAATGGATAAAGATTTGGTTTATATATACAATGGAATACTACTTGGCAAAAATAAAATCCTGCATTTGCAAGGCATGGATGGAACTGGAAGGTGTTATGCTAAGAGAGAAAAGTCAGTCAGAGAAAGACAGATATCATATGTTTTCACTCATATGTGGAACTTGAGAAACTTAATAGAAGACCATGGGAGAAGGAAATGGGGAAAAAGTAGTTACAAACAGAGAGGTAGGGAGGCAAACCACAAGAGAGTCTTAAATACAGGGAGAAAGCTGAGGATGGATGGGAAGGGAGGCTAAAGTAAAATGGGTGCAGGGCATTGAGGAGGCCACTTATTGGGATGAGCACTGGATATTGTATGTAAGCGATGAGTCACGGGAATCTACCTCTGAAACCAAGAGCACTCTATATATACTGTATGTTAGCTAATTTGACAATAAATTGTATTTAAAAAGAGTAAGTTTTTTTAGGGGCACCTGGGTGGTTCAATCGGTTAAGTGTCTATTTCAGCTCAGGTCATGATCTCACCATTTGGTGAGATTCTGATTATGATTCTCTCTCCCTTCTCTCTCTGCCCTTCCAAAGCTTTCCTGTCACACACACTCTCTCTAAAATAATAATAATAATAATAATTATTATTATTATTAATTATCATTATTATTATTATTATTTAAGGTTTTTAAGTTAAAATGAAAAGATAATGGGAAGTAGATTATTTTGTTTTGGTTTCTATATACAAAGGAATACCAAACAACATATTATAAAATTTATCTCAGAAATTTTAATTTCTAAAACTATTAATCCCTTTGATATACTACAAATAAAAGAACCCAGATTTCTATGCACAAGGTCTTCATGCACTTACTACTAATGATGTATCCATATTGTGATGGAAATAACACACTTAAATAATTCTCTGTAATCTGTTAATTACAGTCTATATAAAACTTAATGTAACGCTTTAATGTTTTCAAAAACAAGTACCAATTTTACTGTAACGTTCTAAGCCTTTTTGTTACGTGTCAACATTGTGGCTGTTGATATTTTATCATTTGCTAGAACAAAGAATCCTGTGTTCCCCAAGAAATTAATGTTTGGTTAAATTAAAACCAGTCAGATCAAGGGTACCTGGGTGGCTTAGTCAGTTAAGTGTCTCAGGTCATGTTAAATGTCAGGTCAGGTTGAGTGTTTCAGGTTAGGTTAAGTGATCATGATCAGGTCATGATCTCATAGTTCATGAGTTTGAACCCTGCATTGGGCTCTGTGGTGACACCTTAGAGCCTAGAACCTGTTTCAGATTCTCTGTCTCCCTCTTTCTCTGCCCCTTCCCTCCCTGTTCACCTCTGTCTCTCTGTCTCTCTATCCCTCTGTCTCTTTGTCTCTCTCTCTCTCTCTCAAAAATAAACAGTGACAAAATTTTTAAAAAATAAAAATAAAACCATTCAGACTAAACTGTGCAAAAGATAATTGCATCTTTGAAAGTCCATATTTATTTATGGTATACATGAAATATAGCATTGTGTAGGGACACTATATCATGAACTACAATGATTTTGTTGATAGACATTTATTCTTTAGAATAGGTGACTGTACTCTCCTTAAGGGACCTATTACTGCATCGACCCATGTACTTGAAGGTTACCTCTGAAACTAGAAAAATGTTGCTGAAAGTAGCCCTGGACTTTTGTACTCATTAAAATTTGGAGAGATATCTTCATATAAATTACATTTCTTGATAAGTTTTCATGTTTCATCTGGGTCAAGTAAAATAATGAAACAAAAATAAAGGAAAACCAAGGTTTTAGCAGTTTCTATATGTGACTGATGTTAACTAAAGCATCTTATTTTGACCTTTAGAAAACAGGAGAGTGTAAGTTCTAAGATAGCAATACTTTTGAGCATTATATTGATTGCAATATCCACAAATCTTAGAACATTGCCTGATACATAAGGATAATTAAATATCTCTAATTGATTTAACAAAATTATCAAATATTTCTTGCAAGTTTTCAAAAATTGCACTGGAGAAGCTGCCTTAGGCCATTTGTTAAATACCCATAGAAACAGAGGCTGGACTCCCATATAATGGGCTCACACTTTGCAATATGAAAAAGGAAGAACAATAAAGATATTTCCCTGTGCAAATGCAAACAGTAATATAAAAACTGTGCTCTGTTGGATAATAAGATGATGCCATTTTCCTACCTGGGAGGTGCTAAGCTCATTTTCAATCAACTGTGCCACATACCTTTGTTTAAAAATGGATAATTGTGTGCTTATGTCTGTTAGGAATTTTAATTCATTAAGAGAAATCATCTAAATTGTTTCTCATTTATGGTTATTTTACAAGTAATAAGAAGCAATTGAATTGAAAATTAAAGATAAAAATTTAAGCAACAATGGAATTAAGGGGAAGAATGAGGAGTTCCCCATTCTGGCCACTGATTTGCACTATATCTTTTTATTCCACTCTTGGTTTACAAAAACCTAATATTGGATTAATTGAAAAATGAAGAAATACTATCCAAGACTACAATGCTAAGACTCATTTATTTCAGAACCTGGCAGATTGACTCAGGCAGTGCTTTACTCTGCACAAAACTCCATCGTGGTATGGGCACAGATATCTTTTTGAATTGAGCATAATATGTTTTTCGCCATTCCATTCTTCTCTATTCCTATTTAGTAGTTTCTCCTTTTTGACTGCCTTAGTGTCTCTGCTCATGTGCCCTAGTATTTTTTTAATGTTTACTTATTTTTGAGAGAGAACATGTGGAGATGGGCAGAGAGAGAGAGAGAGAAACAGAGGTTCCAAAATGGGCTCTGCACTGAGAGCAAAGATGCCAATGCAGGCAGATTCATAGGCATAAGATTATAAGTGGAGCCAAAGTCAGATGCTTAGCTGACTGCGCTACCCAGGAGCCCAGGGTGCCCTAGTATTTATACCTGCATTTACTTCTCTCATACTCTCCTCCTCTCTTCTTGACAGTCTAAAGATTTATGAGTTTTTATAAAATTAGGGTTATAAACTCGCTTGTCTTCATACTTCATATCCTTCAAACATACTCTGAGACCAACCGCTCACTCTGACTAATCAGTACTGCAGTCAGTATTGAATAGAATTTTACATAACCATTTTTATTACTAAAAATCTTTTGAATCTAGACAGCTTTAATATTTTAACCTTTTTTAAGAGAGTGATTTTTTTTCAATTTGTGAGTCCCACAATGTTATGCTTTATTAGCATGTTATGTTTTTGTGTATATTCCGTATAGAGCTGTGAAAATATTACATATTATACAAATCAGTGCCAGTGTTTGTGCT
The DNA here is from genome assembly GCA_004023845.1 of Helogale parvula. Lineage (NCBI taxonomy): Eukaryota > Metazoa > Chordata > Mammalia > Carnivora > Herpestidae > Helogale > Helogale parvula. Next base: position 491,316 of record PJEM01000229.1, read on the forward strand.
AGAGCTGGTATTCTAAGTTTAGGAATATGACAACTTAAAAGTCTTCTTAAGATTCTAATAGAACTCTACTTTCATTATCGGTAAAATAGGAATGACAATAATAGCTACTTATTAGAGTTATTTTTAAGAAATAAGTAACAAATACATGTAGCCGGACAGTAAGTATTGTTAGTGCTCATTGTAATTAATTGTTAGCTCATGCTTAGGGAAATGTAATGTGAGCTTCACAAAAGGAAGATATTTTTTCAATTTCAATCTTATTACCTAGGACAGATTGGCGCATGGTAGCTATTAAATGAATAATAATAAATTAAATAAAAATACAACTTATAGTTTGTTAGCCCTAAAATAGAATGTTTAAAAAAGGGGAAATATGGATGTAGCTAAACTGGATTACAATAGCAACCCCATACCTTACAAGTGTCATCTTTGGTAACTTATAAATTAATTTAGCACTCAATTGTTTTATGTGGAATACGAGATAATATTAGCATATAGTAGAGTGGCTGTCTTGAGGATCAACTTTGAAGACATATGGTAATAGTGGATAATAGTTAATAAACATTTTATGTTATTATGAAGAAATTATTTTGTTCTTAAGTAAGTTAAATAAGTGATAAAAGTATACACTAGACTACAATTTAAAATTAGTTAATATAATTGCTATCTGAGTACATTTTTCTAGAAAAATTTTAAAAGAGATGAATAATTGACAGTGGAATTAGAATGGAGAGAGGCTTTATAAAATTAAAGCATTTTATTTATTTATTTTCTTATATTTATTTATTTATTTATTTATTTATTTATTTATTTATTGAGAGAGAAAGCAGAGGAGGGGCAGGAGGAGCGAATCTAAAACAGGCTCCATGCCAAGCACAGAGCCTCACATGGAGCTCAATCACATGACAGTGAGATCATGACCTGAGCCAAAATCAAGAATTGGAGGCATAATCGACTGATACACCCAGCTACTCCAAGAAGTTGAGAGCATTTTAGATAAATTTCAAGTAAATTAAGAAGTGAGAAAGCAATGACAAGTATTTTTAAGTGAAAACAAAATTGTATCCGTAATAATTTAGGCAACAACACAGAATTTCATTTGCATAGAATGAAGACTGAAAAAAATGAAATAGAGGTTTATAGGCTGGAGAGCAATTGACTATTTTTCCAAAGAATGTGTGTGTCTGTGTGTGGGGGTGTGTGGGGGGGTGGGGGGTGGGTGTGTGTACATGTGCACACAGGAGAGCTTGCACATGCTTCGGCTGTGGAAAGAGGTGTAAAGTGTTTATAAGCCTTTTGGAAATGCATCTCAAGAATTTTTCTAAAATCATGATCAGATTATGTAAAGAATGTAGGGTATTTAACCAAAAATATAGGTGATGTTTTAAATATTACTTCATAATAATCTCATTTTGGTGACAGTATGGTAAAGGAAGGAATGTGTAAACTCTATATGGAAATGTTTTCTAAAGACAACGTAAAACTGGTAGTCATTTGGAAGAACCATTAAGGTAATTCTGAAAGATATTGTGTTTTGATTTAAAGAGATATTATTTTGCACTGGCAAACAAACTTGACACAATAGTATAGCAATATATTAATAGTTTTCCTAAGTAGGTTGTGATAATAGAATCAGTGATTTTTAGGACCGCTCCCCCTTCACACACACTTTCAGTTTAATCAGGAATAAGCCAAATGAAGCTTATGACCTAATTGTCTCAAGAAAAAGAAATTACTTCATAAGATGGAAAGTAGCTGGGTGGGAATTAGCAATAGGAAAATGTTGAGCGCTAGGCCTGTTTGAGATGATATAGTAAGTATCCATATTTTGCACCTACATTAGAAACTTTGTAAAGGTCAACAAAAGGAATCGACTGTGGGGTGCCTGGCTGGCTCAATCGGTTAAGCAGCTGACTTTGGCTCAGGTCATGATCTCGAGGTTCATGGGCTAAAGCCCCACGTCAGGCTCTGCACCAACAGCTCAGAGCCTGGAGCCTGCTTCAGATTCTATATCTCCCTCTCTCTCTGCACATCTCCTGCTCACTCTCTTTCTATCTCTCAAAAATAAATAATACATTATAAAAAGGAATTGACTGTGATCTAGTAGAGGCAGTTATTATATGTGCATTCTAAAACGTCATAGAAAAACAAAAGACATTTCAGACATCAGATGTTATTCCAACATGTTCCAAAATCCATAAATAAGATCATCACCAATTTCTGGCTGTCTATATATCAACATATTCTAATATGGACCCATGCAAAAAAAAGTGATAAAAATATGTAAAGTTGGAGGTTCATTCTTAAAAAACAAAACTGGTTTTTGCAGGGTGTGAGAGGCTACTGTCCATTTGAATATGTTCTCCAAACAGGACACACGAAGTTTGTTTTGAATTTAAGCATTTCCCAAATCCTTTGCTGATTTCTAAACCACACACACAGGGGAAACTGTCTAGGGGCACAAGAATAATACTACTTAGAAACATAGATTCCATAGGTTGAGACCAAGTAAGTTAATTATTTACAAAAATAAAGCAAGCAGTCAACCCACCACAATGCAATAAAATTCCAGAAACATTTATAATTACAGTATTCAATTTTCAACAAGAAATTGTAGAATTCTAAAAAAAACCCAGAATAATCATTAACCTATAACAAGGGAATAATTCAGTTAAAAGGAAATGATTCCAAATAGGACCAGATGTTTGATTGAACATACACAAATTTCAAAAATAAACCAATAATGTGTGAAGAAATATAGAATCTAAACAGAAAAATGAAAGTTATTATAGAACAAAATGCATGCTCTAGAGCTAAATATTATAATAGCTGAAAAAAATCATAGGCTCAACAGCAGATAAAAACATTTTTAATAGATAAGCTCAAAAGATCTGAGATGGCAGAAGTGAACTTTAAGACAGATCAATACAATTTACACAGTCTGAAAAAACTGAGAGAAAACAATTGAAATACAGAGTCTCACAGACCTGTGAGACAATATCAATACTTAAAAATGTATATTTGAGTCCCATAAAAACGGAAAATGGGAGAAAGTTCCGTAAAGACAGAGAAAAATGGAAAGAAATAACGATGAAAAACCTGATGGCTAAAAAATGCCTAGATGGTAAGAAAACATAAACTTACAGACTCCAATTCTGCAAAAACCCAATCAAGATAAAAAGTTAACCTAGTAAAAAAAGAAGTTTTCTCAGTCTAACTATTTAAAAAGTAAAATGAGGAAAAATATTGAAAGCAACAATAGAAAAATAACACACTTTATTTATGATAACAGTGGTACCTTTAAAGCCTGATTTCTAATCGGAAACAATAGAAGACAAAGAGACTAGGAAGACGTATTAAAAGTGCTGAAAGAAAAATACTAGAATTTTATATTCAGAAAAATACCTTTCACAAATGGAGATAAATATATTTCCAGATAAACAAAGACTCTGGATATTACTGGCACACAAAGGAATGCTAAATATTGTCCTGCAGCTTGAAGGGAAATTATACAAGAGAATAAGCTGGATACACAGAAAGGAGTAAAGCACATGCTAATCAGTACATGTGTGTATTTTTGTATATGTAACTGTATGTATAGAGGCATCAATTCCCTTTTCTCAGTTTCTGTATAATGCTTAAAGCAGGAGTTGAGAAACATCCTGTAATGAGACAGATTATAAGCATTTCAGCAATAGGACCACCAACATCCCACTTTTCTGTTATAGCATGAAAGTAGCCATAAAGAGTACCTAAGTCATTGGATGTGGCAGTGTTCCAACACGATTTTTTATGAGAATATGTTTTGATTCAGATTTGGACCATTGGACATCATTTACTAACTCCTTTTTAAATGTAGAGTTATCATACCTATTGTGGGGTTTATGATACATATACATGGAATATATGATTTAAACAAAGCATAAGGTGAAGATAAGGATAGAAATATAATTGTAGATCTTTCCTACCTTTTACCAGAAGGATTAAGAATTAACTTTAAGATAATTTTATAATTAATGGTGAATATTATATTCCCCTTAGGAATCACTAAAATGTAATGCAAAGGAGTTTAGCTAAAGCTTCAATATAAAAATTAAAATGACAATACAAAATATATAGATGAGAAAGCAAAGATGGAGAAAGGAAATGAAAAAAGATGATACAAGTTGCAATGAAATATTAAAATATCAATAACCCAACCATGTCAATAATGCATTTAAATATATCATCCAAAAACTCTAATAAAAAGGAAGATATTATCAGACAGGATAAAAAAGCAATATCAAAATGCACACTCTCTAGAAAATGCAACTTAATATCATATACATAAATAGGTTACAATGGAAAGGATGAAACAGTGTTGAGCGTCTGGATTCTAGTCCAGCATGTAAGAAGCAGGAAGTCACCACACCATTTTAATAATTAACAAGCCGAACAAACTGTAAACTCCACAACTTTTGTTTTATTAATCAGAAATGTGAGGTCACAGGGAACACTGCTGTGCCCATAATTAGAGAGACCAAAAGGAGAATACAGGATCACACTTACTAGAATAGAAACTCAGAAGCCCAAACCTTGGATGGAACGGGTACCACAGAGGGAACCTAAATGAACTGTAACTAATGAATTGCTAAAGGCTCAGGGTAGAGAAGTCTGAGGGATACAAACTTCAGGAGAATCCAATCATAGGGTCTCTCAATAATTTTGTGAATTTCACCTCAAGAGTTCAACTATACTTACACAATGAATATTGGGGATAAAAAAAATCCCTCCTGAGTTAGACAAGGAAGAGGAAAAAAAATTTTTTTGAAATATGCCAGAGCATTCTGTTCCGTTCTTCTTAACAAGGTTCTGCCCTCAGGAAAAACCATTTAAATAGCCTTACCTGCTGGGGTTTTATCAGATCCTAACTGAACTGGGAGAATTAAAATAGCTCAACTCTAGCCAGCTTTAGCCTTCCACATGGGAGAATGAAGAGAGCCAATTCAAGCCCACTGTAGTCAACCTGTTCCATCAGTGTGGGTAGGGTGGGGGAGGGGACCTCGTTATGGGACCATAGGATGTTTCTCCTCCCACCAACCTTACCACTACATTACTAAAGCCCTATTTACAGCCATTTCTTTAATATATGTATTAAGTGAGGCGATCAAGAAAAATCACAAGATCTACTAAAAGCCGATTTAAACTAAAACACAATTTGAAGAGATGAAACAAGCATCAGAACCAGACTGGAAGATGGCAAGGATGTTGCAATGTTCAAGCCTGTAGTTTAAAACAACTATGGTTAAAATGCTAAAGGCTGTAGCGGATACAGTTAACAGCATGCAAGAATCAATGGGCAATGTAAGCCGAAAGATAAAAATCTGAAAAAAGGACCTCCTCTCCCAAAAGGAAGAGATTAAAAAAACACAGTAACAAAAATGAAGAATGCTTTGAATGGACTTATTAGTTATCAGTAGATGGGAAACAATTGAGAAAAGAACCTTTCAGCTGGTTGATGTTTCAACAGAAACCATTAAAACTAAAAAGAAAGAGAAAAAGAATGAAAAATTTAAAAAAAGCAGATATCCAAAATCTATATGACAGCAATGGTGTGGCATATATGTAATGGGAATTTATTTTCTCCTACAGTATCCAGAAAGAAACACATGTCTGCCCATATCTTAAGTTCAAAAAAAGACTAATTTTGAGTAGATATTTCTTTAAAGATGTACAAATAGCTAATAGAATCATGAAAAGTTGCTTTGCATCATCAATTATTAAGGAAATGCTAATGAGATATCACTTCATACCCAGTAGGATGACTACTGCAAAACTAACAGAAAATAACAAATATTGGTGAAGATGTGGAGAAATCAGAACACTTAAACATTGTTGGTGGGAATGCAAAATGGTGCAACTGCTGCAGAAAACAGTATTGAGGTTCCTCAAAAAATTAAACATAGAATTACTGTATGATCCAGCAATTCTCTTCTAAATATATAGAGGAGAATATTGCCTCTAAGCACATAGAAGGAGATTTGCTGGATTATACAGTAATTCTAAAATTCAAAGTAGGGGGCACTTGAGTGGCACAATGGGTTAAGCATCCAACTCCTGCTTTTGGTTCAGGTCATGATCTCGTGGTTCATGAATCTGAGCCCTGCACTGGGCTCTGTGTTGACAGTACGGATTCTGCTTGGCATCCTGTCTTCCGCTATGTCTGCCCCTCCCGCATTTACTCTCAATCTCTCTCTCAAAATAAATAAAAATAAACCTTAAAACATTTTAAAAATTCAAAGTACAGACTCAAACAGATATTTGTACACCAATTTTTATAGTCGGATTATTCACAATAGCCAAGAGCTGGGGGGAAAAAGCCAAAGTCTACCCATGGATAAATGAATAAACAAAAATGAAGCATACATATAAGGTTATATTATTCAGTGTTAATAAGGAATGGTTTTTATTACTTGCTACAACATGGATGAACCTTGTAACATTTTGCTAAGTGAAATAAACCAGACACATACACATAAAACTATTAAAGGATTCTACTTATATGTATCTAGGATACTCCAGTTCATAGAGACAGAAAATAGAATTATGATTGCTTGGACTGAAAGAGATGAAAGAATGGGAGTTATTATATAATGGGTATAGAATTTCAGTTTGGGACAATAAAAAGTTCTATTGATGGATAGTGGTGATGGTAACACAACAATATAAATGTGCTTAATGATACTTTATTGTACTTACGTGTTTGAAATGGTAAATTGTGTGTCGTATATTTTATTTTATTTTATTTTGTTTTGTTTTATTTTATTTTATTTTATTTTATTTTTATTTTTTCTTAAATAGGCTTCATGCCCAACATGAGGCTGAACTCATGAGCCTGAGATCAAGAGTCTTATGCTCTTACCACTGAGTTAGCCAAGCATACCATATACTGTGTATTTTATCACAATTAAAAAACTAACCTGGAGGAACAGAGAATAGATCAATGGTTTACTTTTTTTTTATTTTTTTAAAATTTATTCATTTTTTGAGACAGAGGGAGGCAGAGCATGAGTGAAGGAGGGGGAGAGAGAGAGAGTGGGAGACACAGAATCTGAAGCAGGCTCCAGGCTCCAAGCTGCCAACACAGAGCCTGATGCAGGGCTCAAACTCATGGACCATTGGATCATGACCTGAGCCAAAATCAGATGCTTAACCAACTGAGCCACCCAGGTGCCCTGATCAATGGTTTTCAAGAACTAGGGGTGATAGGGAAGAATGAGAGGGAGTGTTTTATAAAGAAGAACTATAAAATATTTTTTAGTGAAAATATGTCCCTTAATTTGATGTTGATGATGGTTTCACAGTTGTATAATTATATCAAAAGTTTTCTAATTAAACACTTTTTATTTTTATTAGACATTTCTTATTTTATGTCAATTATACTTCACTAAGGCTACTAAGTAAACATATATTTTTTACAGATTCTGAAAAGATGGTCTAATAAACAATGAGTTCAATATTCATTGCAAAGTTTAGCAGACACTTTGAAAATAGCAGGTAAAAAAATGCAAGAATCTTGGCTGAATTCAGTAGTAATTGAGGGCCAAATATCTAGCTTAAATGAAGTCTCAGAATATGCCAGTTAGTGCTTCTTCTAAGAAAGAGTCCTCTGAGAAGAATCTGTTGGGTTAAAATAAAAATTAAAAAAGATAAAGACCAAAAAGACAAACTGACAAATAGACCCAGATAAATTTGGAAAATTAAGATATCCAGAATATCTCAGAGAGAGAGAGGGAGATACAGAATCCAAAGACAGGCTCCAGGCTCTGAGCTGTCAGCACAGAGCCTGATGCGGGGCATGAACCCCCAAAGGGCGATATCATGACCTGAGCTGAAGCCAGACACTAAACCAACTGAGCCACCCAGTGGCCCCATAATTGATTTTCAATATTCATTCCCTCATAACATTCTTGTCATGTGTTGTTCCTAAAAAATGTTCTAGAGAATAACCATTAGGCATCCAGTTACCAGAGACATGTTAACACTGGAATTAGTACATCATCCTTTTGAAAACCCCCATGCACTTATGGATCTGTACATTGAGGAAGAATAACATAAAAAATAATTAAAACATAAATATTTTGTCCCTATTCATGAAAGAAGACACCATCACCTATAGTTGTACCAAAAGAATAAAACCCAATTCTGGAAAAATTTTAGAATCCCACTGTCAATTTGTAGGAAATTTAAGCAGGGAAACATATTGAATTGCATTATGTTCATGAAATCAATAAAATCCAGATTATGGGAAAATCTAAAGTTCAAACTGTGGGAAGCAGCTAAGATCGCAGCTGCTTCGCCATTTTGCTAGCCAGACTCGTCACTCCCTGAAGGGAGTTGCAAATGTCAGAGAAGCCAGAGACCAAAGATCAACCACCTGCAGGCAGGGTAGTATTCGGCCCCTCAGGAGCTGTGCTGAAACAATTTAGTCCGGTTCCTCTTTCACGCCAGTCTTAATCTCTTAACCCTGTTTCCTAGTAACCGACCTACTTCAGCTACATCACCTATGTCAACTATGTTACCTACGTTGTTTGCTCCGCCCTGAAAGCCTTTATAAGACAGTTCTCTCAATAAATACACTCTCTCTCTTGCCTGATCACAGAACCGTTAGTAGTGTCTTTATTTCCTGTGCGTCTCCCTGGCCCCTTGTCTCTCTCCCTCCCACAGGAGAAGAACCTGTGTCGATTCTCCACCCCTCGGGCCGGAGCGGCCGGGGTGGGACACGACATCAAACTATCTGGTTTCCTCACCTATAAATTGTAAGGAAACAATAGATAGTACAAGTTCTGTGCTTTAAAACAAACAGTAAAACATTGCAATTTATAGCTAATTTATGAGGAAAGTACAATTTAGTTAGGTTTAGATTCTAAATTTGTTTTAATTATCATTATTATCAGAAAATAAAATAACATACTATGGATATAAACATCACTCAAATACCTACTCAGAATTGCTTTGTAAAAGGTTTCTAATACATTTTATCCTGACTTTATATAAATATTCATGAAAATTGGATTCATATTACACATTTATTTTTATTTATTTACTTTTTTCTCTTTTTATTGTGGTAAAATACACCTACCATAAAATTTACCATCTTAGCAATTTTTAAAGGTACATACAGTTCATTGGCAAAACTTTGCCAAGATTTCACAAAGAATTTTTGCATAAGATTTCTAAAAGTTTTCTTGCATAAGACAACAAAAGCACAGAAACAAAAGAAAAGTAGATTAATTAAAATTTTTTAAATTTTGTAAATCAAAATTCATATAATTTCACTTCTATTTGGAATCTAGAAAACAAAACAAATGAATAAATAAACAATGAAACAAAAAGCAGTATCAGACCTATAAATACAGAGAAAAAATTGATGATTTCCAGATGGTAGGCAGATGGTGAGATGGGCAAAATGGGTGAAGATGCATGGGAGATACAGGTTTCAGTAATGGAGTCAATAAGTCACAAGGACCAAAGTCATAGCATAGGGAATATAGTCAATGGTAGTATAGTAGAGTTGTATGGTGACAGATGGTAGCAATACTTGTGGTGGCGCAGTATAACATATAGACTTGTCTAATTACTATGTAGTACACCTGAAATTAATGTAACATTTTGTGTCCACTATACCCAGCTAAAACAAAATAAAATAAAATAGAAATTCAGAGGATGGAAAATAAAGACACTATCCACAAGTACAAAATGACAACTCACGCAATGGGATAAGACATTGTTAATATATCTAGTGACAAATTAAAAGCCACAATATATAGAGAAATTCTAAGACCCAACAACAAAAATACATTTAGTTTTATAGCAAACTTTAGTAAATAACAATATATAATGATATTTAAATGTTATTTGAACATGATTATCTACATAGTTTTTGAGACATTATTTCTCTATCATATGGGTACATATTGGGTTATTTTTAAGTTAAAAATATACCTAATAACAATATAATTACATCTAACATCAAATTAGAATTGTTTTGTTTCATTATAAAATTCTAAGACTAGCAACTACTGCATTAGATATTAATATTTTGAATTTATAAACATTTTATAAACACAGCTTCTACATTGATTTATTCATAAATATAATATCTTCACTTATTATCATCTTGAACAATGGTTAAACTACACGAAAACAAAACTGATAGGTGACAGCTTAAAAATCCCGAAGATGGTGATTTCTAAATTTTGCTGTTCTATTGTTCATGGAATACTTGCCTCAGATATTCTGAATCTATTGGTATGGGGTGTAACCTGAAGAGATATTATTTTGAAAAGCTCTCCAAGTCATTCTAAAGCATAGAAAAGCATGGAAACTACCATCTTAAAATAGCTGGTTTTCATTTCACCTCATGTTATATTTTAATTTAATTTTTAGCAGGAATATTTTTTAATCCATCTGTGTCTTTTTAGCTGCCTCCTAATTATATTATTATTTTGTCAGATGTTTTAAAGGCACAAGATTATCCAGTGTATACTGCTTAATTTTTTAAATAAATGTGGATTTAATCTGCAGTTTGTTAAAACATCATGCCTTTTATTTTTTATTGTTTTCATCTTTACCTACCACATAACAACCATTATTTTGTCTCTGTTGAAACTTTGTTTAAAACATAGTTTTTTCTTAGTTTGTAAGTTTGGAACCCAATTTAAGAATATTTGTACTCAGTGTGATTTTGATTGGAATTTCCCTGAGGATGAGTGATGCTGAGCATCGTTTCAGGTGCCTATTGGCCATCTGGATGTCCTCTTTGGAGAAGTGTCTATTCAGGTCTTCTGCTCATTTCTTCACTGGATCATTCATTTTTCATGTATGGAGTTTAGTGAGCTCCTTGTATATTTTGGATACTAGCCCTTTATCTGATATGCCATTTGCCACTATCTTTTCCCATTCTGTCGGTTGCCTGTTAGTTTTTTTGATTGTTTCCTTTGCCTTGCAGAAGCTTGTTTATCTTGATGAGGTCCCAGTAGTTCATTTTTGTTCTTGATTCCTTTGCCTCTGGGGAATGTGTCGAGGAAGAAATTGCTGCAATTGAGGTCTAAGAGGCTATATTCTGCTTTTTCCTGAAGGGTTGTGTGTGTGTGTGTGTGTGTGTGTGTGTGTGTGTGTATATATATATATATATATATATATATATACACACACACACAATGGAGTACTATAGGACAATGAGGAAGAATGAAATATGGCCATTTGTAGCAAAGTGGATGGACCTCGAGGATGTCATGCTAAGTGAAATAAGTCAAGCAGAGAAGGATAGATACCATATGTTTGCATTCATTGGTCCAACAGAAGAGACCTGGCAGGGGACCATGGGGAGAGGAGAGGGGAAAGAGAGCTGGGGAGAGTGAGGGACACAGATCAAGGGAGATTATTGAATACTGAAAACGAACCATGGACTGAAGGGGGAGGGGGAGAGAGGGAGGGGAGTGATGGTCATGGTGGGGGGCACTTGTGGGGAGAATCATTGAGTGTTATATGAAAACCAATCTGACAATAAACTATTTAAAAAAAAGAACATTTGTATTGCAATTGACCTTCTTCCAAAGATTTGAAAATCATTTGTCCTAGTTTCTCTCTAATTATCAGTTTTATTAAAAAATATACTTGAATGTTGAGTGGACTCATTTTAAACATAATGAAGAAAAGTGTATGTTGATGTTTTCCATCGAATTGGTAGAGTGAAGGGTTAAGGAGTCAAATGAACATAACATTGCTCTAAAGTATTTATAACATTAAGAAGGAAAATGAGTGGCAGAAAGTATCAACTCACTAGTGGTAAAAAAACAAAACTGTAGGTATGGTACTTAAAGACTAAAGAACAAATAGAAAAGAAGAAAGACAATTTTCAAAACAGAAAAAAAAAACCACATCTAATCCAATAGAATCTGCTACTTAATAATTAAATCCTGTAAATATGAAACATGAAAATGATGAAAGTAATACTAGAAATATGGCAGTTCCATTAGTATAATATTTATATGTATATAGCTAAATGTATTAAAAGATAAGGCCACTTAGATCTTAGATAAGACAAGTTCTCTCATTGCATTCTCTGCAATTAGAACATGTAAAAAGGGGATGCAGAAAGAGTTTTAAGTAATAGAAAAATATCAAGCAAATGTAAGCCAAAATAAAGGTAAAGTAGCAAACTTCTTGCCTCAAAATTATAAGCAAAAAAAAATCACATAAATAAACAGAACATCACATAAAAAATAGAACATCACGTGTTGGCAAATGAAAAGTAGAGCAAGACAACAGAATGAGTACACCTGCAGCATGAGGAAGAAAGGATGAAAATGGGATCATAGCTGGCCTCACATGCATCTGGGTGGCATCACTAATAAACTCAGTTTAATTTGAGTCCTCAGCAATGAGAATGCATTCCTTTTTTTTTATGTCAAGGCAATAGGATATTACAGATAAAAATCAAACAAAAATGCACTTTGGATAAAAGATTTTTTTGGAAAAAAATGTACATGTTTCTTAGAAATGGTTACATTTTAGAAATGCATGTTTAATAAATAGTTCAATGTTTGATCTCCTTTGTATGTATCTATGACATTCTATTTTTTAATTCGTGGTGGTGATTTGTCTGTGGTGGGAAAAACATGATTATTAAAATTAGATATATCTGTGTTTGAATCCTCTATTTAATGCATTATAATAAATTTGTTCCGTCCAGCTTGGCCTCATTTTAGGTTGTCTCATTTGTAAAGGTATAATCAAAATATTGTCTATTATTTGTAAATCTGAAACATCTCAAATTATAATAAAATTTTCTTTATTGTAAAGATTGTATGTAAATTACTTATCACATGCTCTGGTACATATTAGGGATTAATAAGTATTTTGTTTCGAAAAAATAAAGATTGTAATATAATAAGTGTAATGTAAGAATAATTTTAAAATTTATATAAATGAATTGCTAACACTCTTTGATATATGGCAACTGAAAAGCCAACTTCCTAAATACAGCATTCTACAAATTACGTGCCCCAATAATGAGACAAGCTGTCAGTGCCACAAGTATAAAGACCGTTGGGAAATAGAACATCGGACCTCAGTTCTCAAGCACTGTGCTTGTGCATGAAACACTTTTATCGGACTTCTGCTCCCAGAGTGCTGGGAACAAGGCACTTGATGAATTCCCAGGAGGACATGAAGGACAGAGCCTTCCTGGTCATCAGCCAAGTGTGACAAGAAGCTTCAGCACCAGAGATATACCCCTGCACAGTTGCAAGCTGTTCCTGCTCTGCCGGCTCTGTAACTGTCTCTATTGTTCTGGTTAAATATTTACTGATGACTAAACGTTTACTATGCTCTCCAGGCTTGATAGGAGGGTATAAAATCAGATGCTGTTTCTAGTAAAGTTTTCCATTAGCCATCAGCTCTTGGTCTGTCTCCATCTCTTTCGGGAAGTCCAAGGTGTCCAGTCCCTCCAGGACGGTTCACCTTCCATTGAGGAGCATCTGTCTCTATTAGCCATCAGCTTATGGAGACATATGAGTTTCCTGGGATGCCTGAAAACGTGGGTATGTTCCCTCAGCCATCAGCTGGAGGGATCGGTGTTTCCACTAACCATCAGCTGGCGGAAACGGTGTTCCCATTGGCCATCAGCCTTTGGGAACGGTCGTTGTGTGATTCGTTGTCTCCCTAGGACCCCCTTCCTCGCGAGGAATATTCTACTACAAAAGACATTCTAGATTATGACTATAATGACTAATCAGAAGAATACGTTATATGTATATGGCATTTAAATGACATTAAGTCCCGTACTTAACTTTACAGTTACGTACTCACGCTGATGGTTATCTACAGTTAGTGATTTTCACATAACACAGTTTGCAAAACATTGAAAATAACCATATTTTTATTTTTTAAATTTTTAAAGTTTTTGTCGTTATTTATTTTTGAGAGAGAGAAAGAGGCTGAGAGGGCAGTGGCAGAGAAAGAAGCAGAATCTGAAGCAAGTTTGAGGCTCTGTCTGAGCTGTCAGCACAGAGCCCAATGCAGGCCTGGAACCCACAAATTGTGAGATCATGACCTGAGCAGAAGTCGGACACTTAACCAACTGAGCCAGCCAGGTGTCCTGAAAATAACCATATTAAAAAAATAATAATCACACTGATATCTTCTTTTGTATTTGACAGACTGAAGAAACCTGCCTTTCACCAAATATAAACAGATTTACTAAAAATTGTATTTGTCTTACTAAAATTTTGAATATTAAAGATCTATCCTAAAGAAAGAGAGTGATTCAAAATATCATCCCTAGCAATAATTCAATTTACAGTTGAGGAAATTGAGAAGAAGAATCACTAAGAATTCCTTTTGGGATCACTTAAAATATAAAATCGTATTACCTAATAACTTGATAGATTTGCTTAAATAAATCTTGTCCATTTTTCTGTTTTTGTTGTATAATACAAAATACCAATAATACATTTGATTAAGAGTACTTTTGAGGATTTGAAAATACACATTTGAAAAAACACATACTTAAGGTATATAAAATTCACCATGTATATTAGTGGTTACAGGAAAAGTAGAAAGTGTTTTGAATTTGATATTAATTAAATCATGTTTAATAATAAAGGTTTAGGTCAATGAGATATCTCGTGTACTATTTATAAACAACATCTTGATGGGAGAGAGATCTGAAATTCTACTATGTCCCGTATTTTATATTTATTCAATATTTCTGTTTATCGACATTTATCATAGAAGTTCATGACAGCCTGCTGGTAAAGTGATACTGTAAGTAAAGTGAATTTAATGAATCATAATGACAGTGTTTTTTTTTTTTTTCCTATTTAGTGATATTGGGTTTTGCCAGGATTATAATAATTTCTTTTCTAGGAACAATCCTTTTTTTTTCTGAAACTTAGTTATTTTTGTGCCATTTGATTCTTAAATTCTGTCTTATTATTACATTTTTTGTGGAAAAAAACCATGAGAAGTGAAGGTTGTCTTTATGCAATATGATACTAAAGTTCTGTTTTATCTGTCATAAATAAAGAAATAATTCTAAGATCATTTTCACAAACATTTCAGTTTCTACAGAGGGCCTGGTCTCTGATTCATAACAGTTTGACTTTGGATTTTTAATGATACCCTGGTGTGAAAGTAATAACTTTCAATAGAAACTGTATGTAGAATTTTGCATTTTGATCATGTCCTGGGCTAGTAATATTTGGTAACTTGGTATGTTTGTCACTAGTTTCACCAAGCTTAGTTCAGTTTTATTATAATGTAAACCATAATAAAAATTTGTCGCCACTGGGCAGCCACAGTTCACAATCAGCCAAGTGGTCAGGAGGGTGAATAACCAATGCACTTATAACCATCTTTTACTCACACAACCATTGTGTTTTTCACTTTCAGTACAATATTAAATTACATGAGATATTCAACACTTTATTATGGAGTAGGCTTCGTGTTAGATGATTCTGACCAAATATAGGCTAATATAAGTGTTCTAATACCCTTAAGGTAGGCAAGGCTAAGCTATGATATTCAGTACTGCAGGTGTTTTAAGTACATTTTGACTTTTATTTCCAACTTAAAATGGGTTTTTCATGACGTAATCTTACCCTAAGGCAGACATTTTTAGAAAAAGCTGTATAGATACAAACAGGGAAAAACTAAATATGACCATCTGTCCTTCCCTTTCTCCCACTCTGTCTGTCTCCTTTCCTTTCTTCCTTTCTTTCTTTCTTTTTTTCCTTTCTTTTGCTTTCTTGCTTTCTTTTCTTTTGTTCTATTTTTTTCTTTCTCACATTTCTTCCTTCCTTCTTCCCTTCTCTTCCCTTCTGTTCCCTTTCTTTTTCTTTTCTCTTTTCTTTACTTTTCTTTCTTTCTTTTTTCTTTCTACTATTTGTGAAACACCTATGGGAAAAATGAAAAACTTTTCCCTCTACTATAATGTCTTTTAACTTGGGTCAATATTTTTCTTAAGAAAAATTTCCAACTCCTGCATTTGCATGCAATTTTAAACACATTATAATAAATAAAAAACAAAAGAAAAACAAAACAAAACTTTGTGCTCTGGTGTCTATCTTTGAACAGTAAAAATACAATCATTATGAGGACTGCAGAAGTTCACCTTAAAGAGGATCACTGCTTTGCTTATTACTTTGCAATCCTGTATTAAGTAATAGTGGTGAGAGTGGACATCCCTGTTTTATTCTTATTCATAAAAGGAAAGCTCTCAGTTTTCCCCCATTGAGGATAATATTAGCTATGGGTTTTTCATATATGACCTTAAAAAGCAATTCTTAAAGAAGAGACATAATCTCATGGGAAATCTTAATGAAGATCCTTTAGCAGCATACCAAAATACAGATGGACTTAGTATCTACAGACACAGCCAAGTCTTTTATTACATGAAGTTAATTTCGAAATGCATTTTCTCAGTGCATGTAAGATACAAAATTCAAATATGTAGGACAGTTCATATTTTAAAAAGAGCATATAACAATTGAGAAAAGTATTATGCCATAAAAATGTTTATTTTTTTACCTAATTTAGCAATATTTCCCTTGCTGGTTTAAATTTTTAATGCTTATTTAATTTTGAAATACAGGGAGAGAGACAGAGCATGAGCCGGGGAAGGGCAGAGAGAGAGGGAGACACAGAATGTTAAGCAGGCTCCGGGTTCTGAGCCGTCAGCACAGAGCCCAACACAGGGCTCCAACTCACGAACCATGAGATCATGACCTGAACTGAAGTTGGATGTTCAACTGACTGAGCCACACAGGTGCCCTTCTATTGCTGGTTTAAACAATCACTTCCTATTTTGCATAGACCTATTTAACCAAACTTTTCCTATACTTTGATCATAGCAAATATGATCAAAACATTTTAACATAGGAATAGTATAATTGACCAAATTTTGACTCTAATTAGAAAATCACTAATTATTTTAACAAAACCAACCAAAAGAATAGCTTCAAAGTCTTTGGTATGTTTGTCACTAATTTCACAAAGCTGAAAGTTTCATTTTATTATAATGCAAACCACAATGAAAATTTCTGTTTCTGGATGTAATTTTGAAAGTGGAGAATGAATAGAACAGAATTATTAAGCAAACTTATTACATTTAGTTTATCTTCATTTTAAAAGTTGATAGAAACAAAATGAAAGTATTTTTTAAAGATTTTATTGTTTTCTCTTAACTTGATGATGATTATTTTTTTTCATTAAGCTTTCATTACACTTCAGATTAAATCCTGCAAAATGTAATTCTCTGTTTGAAATAAGATTTTTGCATAGCCAGGCAGTAACCCTAGGGTGCCAGCTCTGAAATTAGACTTTAAACCGTAAGAAAGGGAAACTATTTTCAATTGTATGAACAGGTTAGTTATATGGAACTAATAAATAACAAGACAATTGGTAGTAGAAGGTTCATAGAATCATGCCGTCTAATTCAGTTCCTCTTCCAACTATTTATCAACATACTCAAGACAGTGCTTTTCCTCTGCTCTCTTGAGCCTTACATCCTATGAATTGAAATTTGATGCTCCTAGAAATTCAAATCCAAGTTTAGCAAAGTGTGAGGACTTTAAAATATTTACTAAAGTTGATTAAAATATGAAAGCAAGAGATATTTCTGCAATATTCATATTCAGTTACAGGCTCTGTAAATTCAAGTTCAACCTGAAGAAGGTAAAGCAGCCCAGAAATGAGCATTCACTTCTTCCTGGGAAAAGAGAATTCTGAAGTTGTCACATACCCCTTTCTCTAATTATCACCAGCCTCTTTCTTTTAATTCAACTTTGATTAAAATTATTCAATGAAATACTCTGGAGAAGTCCACTCATTAATGTACTAAAATCTCATAATTAACAGAAAACAACTACTGTATATATGCAAAACACAAAAGTACTTTTCTTTCTTAGATGATGGCAATTTATAAAAGGCAGTTTGAGAATAGTATTCCAATAACATGTTAGGTACTTTAATCAGGATGAAACAAAAAGGAAATTAATCTGTAAATGATAGAGATTACACATGATATGGAACAAACTTTGCTGAAATGCTAAAATGTACATAATAGTAGACATTATATACATTTTTAAAATATTCCTTCTAGTTTGGGAATAGGCACTTTTATTCTTTCTCCAAAATAGAAATGAACAACACTGTCAAAAATATTACTCTACCGTATTATAGATAACCAAAGACATAATTTATGGGTCCAATTGATTTGGAAATAGATAAATATTAGACATCTCCACCCTTAGTTCTGGCTAAATACATTATATTACATTTTATAAAACTTTATAAAACATTTTATAATTTATTATTTTATTATTTTCTTTCACAAGCAGAGTCTTTACCCCAAATCCATAGTTCACATTACAGTCCATTCTTGGTTATATGCATTTTATAAATTTGGACAAATGTGTATAGACCTGTATCCATCAATACAATATTATACAGAGTATTTTCATTACCCTGAATCTTCTGTGCTCTACTTATTTATCTCCTTCAACTACACCCCTGGTAACCACTGATCTTTTTACTTTCTCCATAGTGTTGCCTTTTCCAGAAACATATAGTAGGACTCACACAGTATGCTTCTGGATTAGCTTTCACTTAGTAATACGTGAAGACAGCTCCATGTCTTTCCATGGCTTGACAGAGCATTTCTTTTCAGGGTTGGGTAATATTCCATTATCTGTATGCCCCATAGTTAGTTTATCCATTCACCTATTTAAACACATTTTGATATCTTTTGAGCTTTGGCAATTATGAATAAAGCTTCTATAAGCATGTGTATACAGGCTTTTGTATGGAAATCAGTTTTTTGCTTCTTTGGGTAAATACAAATGAGAACAATTACTGAATCATTTAATGAAATTATGTTTAGTTATGTATGAAAGTGTTAAATGTCTTACAACATGGCTGGACCATTTTGCATTCCTAATAGAGATGAGTGACAGTTATGAAAGTTTCTGCTGCTCCACATCTTCATCAGCATTTGGTATCATCAGGGTTTACATTTTCATTAAATTATACATATGAGATTCTTTTACTCGGGACTTTGTCTTGAAAATGCATACACTTAAAAGTATATTACTTATTTCTTTACATTTGGTGATTTCTCAGATATTTTTGTGATATTGATGGTCAGTTTAATTCTAATCTAATTGTAGACAATACTTGATGTGATTTTAATTTTTAAAAACATGCTAACATTTGTTTGATACCTCAGGGTACATTTTATTTTAGAGATGTTTTCTTGTGCACTTAAAATTGTTTCCTGGTGCTGTTGGATGGAATGTGCTACGGATGTCAATTAGGTCAAGTTGACTGATAACATTGCTCAGACTATTTATGTTCTTACTGATTTTCTGACAGATCTATCAATTACAGAGAAAGTAGTGTGGAAGTCTCCATCTATAATTAAGTAATTTTCTAGTTTTCATTTCACTTTCATAGGTGTATTGCATCAAAAATACTATAATTCTATTATTAGATACATACATATTTAGGATTATTATATTTTCATGGTGAATTTATTCCTTATATAAAGCCTCTCTATATATAGAGTTCTGAAATCTATATTTTCTGATCTTAATATAGCCAACTCATCTATCTTTAATACTCACATGGTTTATCATTTTCCACTTTTAATGTGTATGTCTTTATAGATGATTTATTAGGTACAACATATGGGTATTTGTTTTTACACCAAATCACATAGTACTGTCTTTAAGTTTTGTAATCTACAGCATTTAATTTAATATAACTATCAATATAGCTAATTTATTTAATTTTTTAAAATGTGTATTTATTTTTGAGAGAAAGAGAAACAGAGTGTGGATGGGGGAGGGGCAGAGAGACAGAAGGAGACACAGAATCTGAAGCAGGTTCCAGGCTCTGAGCTGTCAGCACAGAGCCTGATGTGGGGCTTGAACTCATGGACCACGAGATCATAACCTGAGCTGAATTCAGAGGCTTAACCAACTGAGCCACCCAGCATCCTAATATAGTTAATTTAAATTTAACATTTTGTTGTTCTCTACTAATGTTTGCTCCATCCCTTATTCTTTTTTTATCTGCTTTTAGATCATATTATTAATCTTATCATTTTTTCCATTTTATATCAATATTGGCTGAGTATTTATAACCTTATCTTTAATATTATATATATTTATATTAATTTTTATACTTCCATTTTGTCACTATTGGCTTAGTAAATATACAAGTTATATCTACTTTTGATTTATCATAGTTTATCTTCAAATAATGTTAATATTATACCACTCCATATAAGAACCTTAAAACAGGATACTTTTAATTTTTCACTTTTCATGTGATTGTCACGCATTTTACTTTTTTATATATTATAAGCCCCATGATATGGTACTTACTTTGCTTATGATTTTCAATTGTCTTTTGGAATAAACAAATTAAGAACAAAATTTATGTTTATCTACATCAAACTTCCTCATTTTTCCTTTAGTTTCTTACTTATATCATAAAGCTTTCTACCTGAACTTTCTTTATTATATGTGATAAAATAATGTGATAGCAATGAATTTTTAAAGCATTTCCTTCTCAAAAAATGTATATTTTGTCTTAATTTTTGAAAGATAATTTTTCTGTGTATTAGATTCCATTTTTTACTCATGTAATTTTCAAGTCATTCCATTGTCTTAGGCTTGCATCATTTTTGACAGGAAGATTGCTATAATTCTTATTTTTCATTTTATTTTCATCTGTAAAGAGTGTATTCTGTTTCTCAAGCATGAACTGTAGTTTCCATGTTTTGTTTATTTGTCCGTTATATTTTTTTACAGGCGTTCTCTTTGGTGGGGTTTTGTCACTTAAGCACCAGACCACCATAGAAGATTTCTCTTTGTCTTTCTGACTTGACCTTCTCCTAACTCCATGTCCTCTTGAAATTCAGATCCGGACTAGAGAAACTTGCTGCCCTCAAAATTATGCCCATGGACTTTTTACTGCTGAGCTTTCAGATTTCTTTCTCTTGGGTAATTAGTATCTAGAGACTATCTTCAGGAGACCTAATGTATATTTATTCTTAATGGTTACACTAGCTTAACTTTCACATATACAAGTCATGAGACCATAAAAAAATCCACTCTACTTCTTCAGGTTAACCTTCTTAATCTATGAGCCACTCTCCACCCCAGAACATCATAAATGCTCCACAGATTATCTTGTCATGTGTGGAAGCACTTCTAGGTGCCTGTCACACCAACCTCTATAACTTTAAGAGATCTGCTGATATTTCTTTCCAGTACCATACTTGCTTCTGTTTATGGTAAACCTCAGCCTCAGAAAATAAAATAACTTATAACAGCCATTTCATTTATAAGGAGTCTTCTCTCTCTGGAATTTGAGTTCATATAGGCTTCATTTTACAACTTTGTTTTCTTAGAATTTATAAAATTTGATAAAATCAAAAGAATGATGTACACAAATCTAGCCAAGTATATTAAGGTTAAATGTCAAGAGAAATAGACATACTTATCAGACTTGTACCTCAGACCCCGAAACACAAAGCCAAAAAAATGATAATTACAAGACAACTAAGAATCTAAGTTGCACAAAACTTAGGTTAGCCACAAAAGAGCTACCTGACTTTGAAGGACTGCAGGTAGCTTTTCCCGGATAAAGTTTCTTAGAAATGATTGTTATTATAATTTATCTTCAAGCTCTGAGCTGAAATACAATTACAGAAAAAAAAAAAAGTCTTAGATTTAGAATACTGCCATCAGGAATTTTCCTAGGTTGAGAACAGGTTAATTGGGCTTCACATAAGTTGTAGTTTTAACAGCAGGGAGTTAATAATTCTATCACTTTCCAGTTTATGTGGGAATGTAGCAACTTTTCCATGAAATTTCAGATACTATCCTCTTGAAAGAAATGACATATATTTACAATCTTAAATTAGGTTCAACGGTTGATTAAAAACCCCATTAACAGTAGCAAAATGCCACCTTATAGTGGGGCAATAAGATAGCAAAAATTCTTAAAAATTTAAAATAACTGGATCTATATGTAAATTTTGGAGCCTGAAACATTATCATTTTTCCACTTAGTGCATATTACCAGGGGTTCAGGTCCAGGCTGCTGAAAGGATGCTAGCTGAAAATAGATCAAGATGATATTTTTTAGATATTCTTGGTGGTCTATAACAATTTTCTCTTATATGTTATGTATACATTTAAAAATAAAGTGTGTCCAACATATAATACAGAATTTGTTATTACATCTATTTTTAGCCATGTAATTTATTCATTAAATATATAATATCTACTGTGTTTTTTTAAGATAATTTATTATGATTGTCATATACCTATGAAAATAATATCAATTTATATTACCTCATATTTATAATACTAGATAGAATTTTCTATTATAGAAACTCAGCACAACTAAGCCATTGACAAAGGTACTATGTCAGATCTGTTGTTACCGGCTTATCCTTAGCTCCAAACCTTAAAATTTTTGGCTTATGATCATTGCCTGACCCAACTATACTTGACCAAATATAGAAAGCCACTCCATTACTGAAGATAATTTCTTTCTGAAATGGCCCACTCACAGTCTTTCCTTAATTCATTTTCTTTCTAAAAGCCAACCATCTACTTTTTAATCTTTCAAAAACTTCTTTTCAGCACAAAAATTAGAAAGCAACAAAAGATAGAATATTGTCTCCTGAATATTTGAGATCATTAACATTACCAGTTTTTAACTTAGAGTATAAGGCCAACTTAAGAACAGTTTTTAATTTCCTATTCCTGATAAAAAATATGTTGTGTGGTGCTAGTTAAATGAAGATAGAAATAAGTATGTCCTTTAACCAGCTGACTGAAGCAGGTTTTTTTTCAATTTTGGGGACTTTTTTAGCCATTTTCTTCCACTTCAAGGTCTTAAATTTGTTAAATTTTTATTTTGCATTGTTTTGCTTAGTATTGGTTTTCTAAATGTTTTTATTTATTGATATTTAAAGACATTAAAACATAAACCTGCTGCCTTCTTATGCAATGATCTAAACTTGTGCCATTCACTGGAAATTTTTATAGTTATTCTCTCTAGTACCTTAAAATTTAGCTAAAAATGTATTAGTTGCAGGGCACTGGGTGGCCCAGTCCAACAAAAGATTCCATTGAACTTATAGATAGCAGTTATTCTGTAAGTGATAGTGGAAGTCATACTACACAATAACCCTCCTCTCTTTTGTCTCCCTCACAACAGCCATGAAGGTCTTCAAAGGTAGGTGCAGGTTAATTTGTTTATATTTCTTTATATTTTGGTTTTTTGTTTATTGTTTTGTATTATATTACAGTATTGAAATCATTTTTATATAAACCTTTTTGGGTTGTGGAATGAATCATCTGAGTTCCACATAATTTCTAACAGGGAAATTCACTTTGCTATACAAGTCCTTTGAATTACAAGTATATTTCCAAAATGAATTATGCTCGCAAACCAAGGTTTTACTGTATTTTCACCTTTGTAAAGTGACGTGTTGTTTTTCTGTTGTTTGGGGCTTTTTGTTTTGTTTTGTCCTTCTAAATATCTTTCCATCATCTTCTTTCAGGAGAATGGCATATGATTAAATTTAAGTTGTCTGTGAGGTTTTATATTATTTCAAAAAATTAAAAACTCAGACAAATAATCATCTAAGATGACAACGTTCATTAAAATGAATATTTTTCATTGACTGATTTCTTTCTTATTAAAGCATTGGTAGAGATTAACTATATTATCAGGTTTAATGGTAGCTATAAGTGATTTAAAAATGTTACTTTATATGCTGTCATCATGATCCTCTTGAGGAATGAAGTGACTGTGGTTGGGAATATGACTTGACAAGCTCATATTGGAGTTTAAAATTTCTCCAAGCACAGGGTTCAGCCGGTTCCAGATATCTGAGGGAGAAAAAGAGATAGTACAGAAGCAAGGCCCTTCCCTCTACCAAGGTGAAATGATAAGAAGAGTCAAATCCATTTTTTAAAATTTTAATGTTTATTCATTTTTGAGAGACAGAGAGAGCACTAGAGTGAGAGCAGAGAGAGGGAGACACAGAATTCAAAGCAGGCTCTAAGCTCTAAGCTGTTATCTCAGAGCCCCACACAGGGTTCAAACCCGTGAAATGTGAGATCATGACCTGAGCCAAATTCAGATGCTCAACCAACTGAGCCACCCAGATACCCCTAGAGTCAAACCTATGTTTCTAATTTCCAGCTGTGTATTGGCCTGGATTCTGTGAGGCAGATACCCTGTGACTATAGATCCTCTCAGAAGAGGTGAATCATGTGGTAATTTTAACAAGGGAAATTTAACATAGAGAATATTTAATTATTACAACGAAAGATTGTCTAGTAAGTATTATACAGAAACTTAAAGAATATAAAAATAATAGTAAATATAAAAACAGCCACTAACCCAAGACTGAGACAAGGAATCCAAGAAAGACAATTCCCTTTTCCTAGGCCTCAGATATTGACCTTATGGGAGAAACCAAGGTCATAGTTTTCTCAGTAACAGAGAAGTTGCTAGAGTGTTGAACTAGAAAACATGCTATAAATCTGCCTTCTGGAGTTTGCTAGAAATTCTTCCTTTACAGTACTAGGGAAAGATGTTTATGAAGAGAGGAGATAGCTCACTACAGGCATTTGCTTATAAAATTGCCCAAGGGGGACATGCTAGGGATACCTGGTGGGTGCTCGGTGTTTCTGGCCACTGTGCACATCAGCAGCCAGGACTGAGAAGCTGTGAGGGCTGCAAGAAACTGATCCTGGAGGAACCTGAACAGAGAATCCTGTCAAGTGAGTACATGGGGATCTTAAAGTAAACATCATTTTTCCTGCAGTGGTGTGTGTGTGTGTGTGTGTGTGTGTGTGTGCGCGCGCTCCATTGCAAAGCTTAACATTATGCCAGTTTTCAGCATAAAGTTATCTCAAGGGCCCAGATCCATTTTCACAGATTAAGAGATTAAGGATGATAAAGCTGCTAAGAAATTAAGCTGATAAGAAATAAATTGATAATTTCCAACATGGGATTAAACTGCAAGGATTTTATTAGTGGAAAATGCTGTGTGATAGATGGTAGGGAGGGAGGCAAATGAATCTGGGAGAGCTATCTAATCAAAATATAAGACTAAACCTGCATGAAGAAGAAGAGAGAGAGAAAATTTGGTAAATGTATGCTAGAATGTCATATAAGAAAATTCAGCAAAGTCTTTAAGGTGTCCTCCAGACAAAATTGGCCATTAGAAGAGTCCCATGTGGGCCAAAATGGACCTGATTAGTAAACTTGCCTAATCCTACAATGCTCAGATATGTGATGGGAACAGTGACTGGAAATATGGGAGCAAATATGGAATGGAGGTTAGAATGCAAAAGTTTGAGACTATAGTCAATTACATTTTCTACACTGTGAGAGTTGCAAGGTATATTCTCATAGATAACACAAGCCAGAATATAATTATAATTTCTTGAACAAACATTGGTAAAAATCCACTGTATTCATGAATACTCTTTGAGACAGAATGGTAGCAGTAGGAGTATAAGTAGAAATAGAAGCAGAAGAAAGATGTAGACTAGTTATAGAATAGAAATAGAGGTAAAACTAGAAATTGTATAGGAAAGAAAGGAGAGACAGAGATTGAGAGGGGAAAAAGAGGAAGGGACAGAAAAAGAGAAGAGAGAGAAAAGAAAGGGAGAGAGTTGTTGAAATCCATATCTGGAACCATGAGAAGCATAGAGATGTGATTTATTAAAAGAACCCAAGAGATAAACGAGTATACAAGAATATATGCAGAGTTATATCTCAACTTGGGAAATATGAGGAAATCTTTGGGAATGCACTGGGCTTCCCTTCATCGAATCAGAAGGGTATGTAAAATCAGGCTATATGGAGATATTCTCTATAAAAAATAAAATAATCTTTGAATCCCTATACTGTTGTTTTATAAAGAGGAATTTTAGTCTCTCAATCATTTAAACTTTTTTCAACATTATGATATCTTTGCCACAGAATACTTACTACTATCAGAGAAGAGATATTTCTACTGAAGACGATACCTACTCATGTGTCTTGGATTAAGTTGGTTATTTCCTGCTGATATTTTGTATTTTGTGAACAAAAAAATTGTTGGATTCGGGAAATGCAACATAATTCCTAGAAATCTTAATAAATAAAGATGTTTAAATACTTATAAAAATAAACATTATTATATTTAACTAGGAATAAATACAATAAATGCATTTATTTCTGTGATCCTTACCCTTACCCACCACCACCAAGTGTTACTATAAACTTAACATTCCTTGATCACAATCATAGTGTTTATAGGTGAAGGAAATAAATATAAATAATGATATGAATATCATCTCTCCTTTAACTTCTGAATATTGCTTTGTCTGTTTCCTCTTCCAAAACTTCTTTGAAATGTGTGACTATATCTCTTCTAGCTAGTTGTATAATATCATACTGCATGGAAGTGAAATTCAAAATAAGATTGGCTAAAGGAACACTTGTGTTTCCTCTGTATAACCTAATGACTTTTGTCTTTTTCTTTTTGTTTTTTTGTTTTGTTTTGTTTTGCTAAGGCATTCTTTCCAAATGACAAGTGACTGTAAAAGTAATGGGTAACAGAAAAACAAAAACAAAAACAAAAAAACCCTTAAGGATATAACTGAATATTAGAAAATGAAGAAATAAATATATAACTGTTCAAAAATTCCAACCAGATAAATGCAAGGTAGGTCTGAAGTAAAATGTACTTGAATGCTGTTAGAAACTTTGACCTAAACCGCATATGCCAAATGAATTTTTAATATCTTAATGCTCTATTTCCCATGTCATCTTTACTATTCTTTATTTTAAGAAGCATGTACATATAATATACCATCCAAAGCTGTGATAAGGTATTAAGACAGTGCTTTTTATATTTTAATATTTTATAAATTTGTGTCATGACAATGGAATACCATTGTAAAATTATGATTCTCTCCTATGAAACTGAAATAGAAACTTATAGCTACATTTTTATTTAACCTCTGTTTCTAGAAAAAAAAGTAAAAGAGACAAGGTGAGACTATTTCTTTATCAGTTCTTCAATAAATGTCCTTTGTAAAAGAAATTACATTTCTGGCTCAAGTCCTCCCAAGTCTGATTAGATGTAAAACAATTTCACAGAAACATATCAGGATTTAAAATATGCCCAAAAAAACACCTATAGTAAAATACTATGACCTCTACCTGTTAGCTTGTAAACTTTCCAATTACATGGACATATTCATTTATCTCTTCTACACACTTCAGGAGGTTTACAAATAAAGATCAAATGTGCTCCCAGCTGTGCACCCCTTTGAGTCAACTGGATATGCACATCTATCAAGTTATTTTTGGTATATACTGGTGACCACCCTTCTCAGTCCAATTTTGCCATGCTTAGAGGCATTTATTAGCAAACAGGGTACTAAGTAATCCCACATTCCAGCTCTGTACATTTTACTGCTCTAAAATATCCTATTAGGAAAGGTTCATCTAATGAAAATCTGATGAAATTTCAGATGCAGGCTTAGGCAAGCCTCATTTAAATCCATTCTCAGAAGAATCTTTTGAACCATTAGTCAGAATATAAAAGAATCAAAAACACCATTCTGAAAGATTCAAGTTATATAAGTTTCTAGGTTCTTACAACTTGCATAAGAGGTAACACGTTATTTTAAAACTGTTGAGTCAGCTCACATGTTTTGATTTATTCCCTCAATAAAAGCTGCTTTCCAACAGCTGATTTGCTAATTAACAAGCTGCTAACTTTAACAATAAAAACCAATTTCTTACTCTGCTAAAAATAAACAAATCTAATTAAATAGATAAATAAACAAATTCATAGCAGAAAAAAAGAAGGTAAATTTAGGCCAACAAAATCAATTTGTTTCATTGACCAAAAGTGTAGAAAATTCATTTTATAAAATGAAAATAAATTTTTGTGAAGGTGTGGATATGGATATACTCACATATTTACTCATTGTAAAACACTATCAAATTTAAGCTAATCACACCCTTATAAATAGTGTTAGAGCATCTTAAATAAGATTTTGTTAAAATCATAAAGATTAAAATTTATTTGGTGAGAAACCATATAAGCGAAAATCGAGTGACCTAGATAAATTTTCTAGATAATGTGTATGGACAAAGTCTAAAAGTATAATTCTCCTGGTTTATGAAGTATATTCACCACAACGAATCGCTTGAAAATCCTAATAATGGTCTTTAAGAATCGTTCACATTGCCTCCTCTCTCTCTCAGACTTTATCTATGGCCTCAGTGGAAGATTCTCAATGACCAGCTAAACAAGGAAAAGCAAATAGAACTAGTCTACAGTGTGCTGCCACCATCTGAAAGTTGTTAGTTCAGTGCTATTGCCATAATTAGGGATGGCCTACAAAATACTGTTGAAAGAAAATATTGCCGATCAGCGGAGCTTTAAACATTATATATGTGCTGTTATTTCATTTTTACTCTTGGTTTTGTCTTGCAGAGAAGACAGTCAAAGGTACAAATCTAAAGTGATTCATGGACATTGAATCAGTGGCTAATTCCAGGGGTGTATGGTTAGGGACTTAAAATATATACATACCTTTGGAAGTCAGTAGATAAGGATATTTGCAAGAGAAAAGTATAGGAAAGATCATCGATGAACACTAAGTATAAAGATCTGTGACCTATATGAATATCTCCTAAATAGCAACTTCAGCAGGGAAAGATCTTAATAAAAGGTAGTAGGAGATGACACCCCAAAATATGCTGCTGTAGTATTTTGATTATTTTGAACTGTAGACACAAAAAATAGCAAATGCAGGGAGAGGCTTTATCTGAACTCTGCTTACCTCCCTAAAGACAGATCCTCCAAAATGAACTCGTTTGCCATAAATCCCTTCCCCTGAAAGTGTTATCAAGGATAAAAGATTGACTCTTACCACAGGAAGACCATATCATACCCAAACTCTGTCGCAAACTATCATATTGTCCATCTGTTCTAAGGGTCCACTCATCTTTCCTAAAAATCATTTGCTCTCCCATAAAAGCCCTAAATCTATCCTTCTCTCTTTCTACTAAGATGGTATTTTATCCTGAATTCTAAAACTACCTCTTAAAGTTACTCATTTTTGATTAAGTATTTCCTGGATATCCATGAGATACACATATTAATAAACTTCTGTTTGCTTTTCTCTTTTTAAAGTCTTTTATTACAAAGGTCTCAGCCAATAACTCAGAAGGTTATATAGAAAATTATTTTCCTTACCCTATATTAATAATCAGGTGAACAAAATGAATTGTTCTTCAAATCTCAGCCACTCTGCCCTTGCCTTTGAACAAAGAGGTCAGGATGACAGGAATGGATTTTAAGCCTGAGTTTAACAACAAATATACTTTATTCACGAAGGCAATCTGGCTATGTCAACTGCTCAGTGCCAAACCTATCAGCAGCAGATAGCAATGCTGAACATGTATTTTTCCACCATTCACTCCAGGGGCCAGCCGTTCAGCCATCATGGAAGGAGCAACAATTTGTTAGCACTGGAATAAATCTTGAGGATATGAATTGTTTTCCTAGCCCATAATCACCATGAGTGGAACTAACAGAATATCTAATTCACTCTGTTTCCACACAGAGGTCTTCTGACAGGGGATTGACTTAATTAAACTCACTCATGCTAAAGTAGCTGGCCCGATCCTGAAATTGTTTTAATCGGAAGTTAAATTATGATAAAACAGTTATAAAGGGAGATCAAGTTGACATGGAGTAGGCTGCAGTGATTTAATTTCCCAGGTCTTGGTTAAGCTGGAACTCAAAGTACCCAAAGGCTCCTTCCTTGTATATTGCCACATTAGTCTTGACCAAAATATAAATTTCTAAGACATTTGAGAGGCAGAAGTAGAGAAGTAATTATTACTTCCTGAAGGTTGTCATGGTGAGAAATGAAAGACAGTTGCAAAAACGATATTGAGTAGCAGCTTGTTTTTATTATCTTCCATCTTATTTTCAACTCTTCCTCCTGACAAATGAACCCCTCTGAGTGACAGATCCCAGGGCCCATCATTACATATTAGACTACAGCTCCCGATAAATGTCACCGACTCACTCTTCCTTGTCTCACTTTGGCGGCTGATCATTCTTGGATTTTCAGATTCATTAGTTGGGCAACTCCTCTGTTCTTACAGTCTTTCTCATCTTTACTCGGCCAGATGTACCTTATTCCATAACTTACAGGGGTTCTGCCAATGAACACTGATTAGAATAAAGCCCCATTGTCATGAATGATTCAGACAAGAGTTATAAATGGATGCTAAACTATCTGTGATGGGATATTTCCTCCCCCTCTCCTCCCAATGGTCTCTAACTGTCAAATCACAGATTTCTTTCTGGCCATTGCCAACCATCAGGGGCACATCCGTTTTGCCTTGTGAAATTGATCCAACTTGGTGTCATTAGTATTAGAAAACAAAATGCTATGCCATGAGCTAGGATTGTATGCATATATAAATCACACTTCAGAAGGACAATAAGTATATTCTGAAGAAAAAAATTGTCAAATCTATGCTTCCTTAAATTTAAGAATCCACCACGTCTCTAAATTAGTGTGTGTGTGTGTGTGTGTGTGTGTGTGTGTGTGTGTGTGTTACATGTATATATGCTGATGAGTGGTTTTTGTTTGTTTCTTTCTTTGTTTTTACTCTGGAGGTATTGTCCCCAGCAAATTTCCTTGTACTCTGGTGAACTTCTATTTTTTTTTATGTTTTTTATTTATTTTTGAGAGACAGAGAGAGACAGTGCGAGCAGGGGAGGATCAGAGAGAGAGGGAGACACAGAATCTGAAGCAGGCTCCAGGCTCTGAGCTGTCAGCACAGAGCCCAACACAGGGCCTGAGCCCACAAACCGTGAGATCATGACCTGAGCCAAAGCCAGACACTTAACTGACTGAGCCACCCAGGTGCCCCTCTGGTGAACTTCCAAAGTACAGATGGAGCACAAGGCCTCCAAAAAGGACCTGCCTCTGCTGACTTTTCCATGGGACTCTTCCCAGATGGTCCCCAGTGGCCTCTGCTCTCGCATTTCATTTGTAACCTTTTCTGAGATTTCATAGAATTTATGAGGCATAAAGTTCATGTCTATGTGTGAAAGAAATAACTGGAATATCAGGACAGTGTCTTTTGACAAATATTCTGATTATATCAGTTTGACAAATTTGGAAATTTGGTTTTAAGTAGATCAGAAAATAGCAGAAGAACATTTGCACAAGAAAAGCAGTACTTCACTAGCAATTAGAGATTGAATAAAAAGATGACCCAAGGGGTGCCAGGGTGGCTCAGCTGATTAAGCCTCCAACTTTGGCTTAGGACATGATCTCGCAGGTCGTGAGCTCAAGCCTTAAGAACAGCTCTGTGCTGACAGCTCAGAGCCTGGAGTTCACTCCAGACTCTGTGTTTCCCTCTCTCTCTGTCTTTCCCCTGCTCTCCCTCTCTCTCAAAAATACAAAGATACATGTGGAGTGGTAATAAGATAAAATGTTGTTTTTATGAAATCATAATCATAGAAATTCATATTTTATTGCCCAATTACAAAGAACCATAAATTATATACATAGTGTCTCACCATTTTGTGCACCATTATCTCACACAAAACTGAGTTGTAGATGGTGTTCTTTCCCCATGTGGAAGATAATTGTAGAAACATAGTGAAATGTCTCTTTTTCACTATTTGTCTATTTTTATACATGGGACTTACGGTAGGTCCCAGAAATGCTGTGTTAAAGTTTAGAAAATTACTTGTTTGGTTCATAGGGAAATCATCAATCAGAGGATCAATTCTGTTATGGTTTTACTAAAAGCAATGCTTCATATGCTCTAACAATATATGTCCTTGACAGATTGAAGCTGCTAGAGAGAAACAAATGTGAATGTGAAAGCGTGTGTTTTTACCACACACACACACACACACACACACACACATAAAAACGTATAATTAAATCCTCGATAGTCTATACAATGTTATTGTATATGGACTTTTGTTCTGTCTCTATTTTATTGGAGGAGTGTCTTTCAAAGGATGATAGCTGAAAGTAAGTATATTTTTTCTTCAATGTTTCTTTCTTTTATTTCCCATTTTTTCCCAGCTATTTAGCTGAATGTCTGGTTGCCAAAATTTGAATTTTTGTGATGATGGATTAAAGGGATGTGAAAAGTGGTGTTTTAAAGAAGAAAAAAATTAACTTCTAAGGAAAATATAAGGTGGCCAACACAATGAAGTTCTGAAAGAGAGAGATAATAAAGAGAGGAGAGGAAAAAACAACAACAACAATAAAGCCTAAAGTCAGAACTGATGAGAAAGTGTAGTTACTTAGGGAGAAACTCGGGAGCAGCAATAAAGCACAAGAGAACTATGAATATCAGTACTGGAAAGTACTACTAAATATTAACAATCAGATAGCTCTGAGTACTCATAAAAAAGTAGTAAAGTTCTGAAATAATTTATAATTATTATTTTTACTTTGTGTTATTAGACTTTGTTTCATTATGTGCAAATTTACACAGAGACTGAGCCATGGGAATCTCTATGTTTTATTAGAGATACATGAGCCAAAAACTCAATAAGAGTAAAACCTGCAATTTACAGAGTTGATACAATTGGACTTTAATTTTAAAACTGGGGAATATTAAAAGTGATATAGTTGGCACCATCAGTTATTTTCTATTTCAACATAAATAAGAGACAGGCTATTGATTAAAATCTTTTGGCTGTTTACTTTCATATGTTGGTGAAGTTATCATTAAAAAAGAGCTGTCATTTGATATAGGAAATGATGGCGACATATTCCTATTTTGAATATCACGATGACCTTTGAAAGAACATGCTCCTAGGCAATATTCATGCACATCTATTTTCTCCTTTGAGAAATCCACATCTACTTATGAAAAGCCTTTGGGATGTTTATTTAAGTGCCACCTAGAAATCAGAATTTCCTGCAAGCAAAAATCAGAATGTATTAACTGTCTTTTCATATAATTTCTCTTGAGCAACATTTAATATATTTGGGACAATTTTAGGCTTAGTAATATTTGCTCTTGCAAAATCCTTGCCAAAAGAAGAATATTATATATTTTATGGAACTATAGGAATAAACTATTTCCCAGAAATTATATTACCTAAAATATATATTTATCAAAATATTTTGAGATGGAATTGTTAATGGTATTTTTCTCATCTCTGAAACATTCAAGATATTCATTTTCTCATGAAGTTACATATTTGGTAAATAAATATGTTTATCTCATTTTGATTTTATTTGTTGATATTGAAATACACTATTGGGGTGTCTGGGTGGCTCAGTCAGTTAAGGGTCCAACTTCATCTCAGGTCATGATCTTGCAGTTTGTGGGTTCAAGCCCCCCTGATAGCTCAGAGCGTGGAGCCTACTTCAAATATGTGTCTCCCTCTCATTCTGCTCCTCCCTCATTCATGCTTTGCCTCTCTCTGTCTCTCAAAAATAAATAAACATTATTTTTTTTATTTAAAGTACACTTATTGATATAATAGCATGATATTCAAAGGTTTGGGATATTGAGACATTCCATTGTCTGAATGCTGTCCCTTGGCTATAAACATAGCTCATTTTTCATTTTCTTCAGACATGGTTCCAAAGTCGCTTTATCATAGATTTCCTCCCACCTACTCATAAGATAGCACTCACACTCTCTTTTGCTGCACTCTTTATTTTCTGTGGTTTTATGACTAACATATTTAATATGTATTTATATTTTTTGAAAAACCTTAGGTTTAAGTTCTATGAGATCAAAGATTTCTCCTGTCTTGCTCAATCATCTAGCACCAGAACCTAGAAAAATGTCTTCAGCTCAATGAATAGCTTTTGAGTAAACAGACAAATGAGTTTGTATCTAGCTTAATATCAGCAGAGAAATTGGACTTATATTTGAAAACATAATGTGAGAAAACTGGACCAGAATAAAAAGATAGGTATGAAGAGATGATATTCTGACACCTTAACTAAGCAAACCAAAGCACACTTTCATTCTTTCTCTTTCTAAAACAAAATATCCAAATACAAATAAAAAAACTTCTTAATTTATTATTTAGTAAATTAATTTTAAATAATAAATTATAACTGTATTATAAATAATCTGTTAAATATATAAAATACAAAATTTTATATAATATGTTATTTTTCTATAATCATAATTTTATGTAATTATATATATTATTCCCTATAGGATTCATTAAAATTTATTAAAACATTTAATACTTTTATAAGGTGTATTTGAGAGTTTTGTGATGTAGATTGAGAAATATATGAACTAAGGCTTTGAACTGAAGACAATGGATTTAACCGATAACTTTGTGCTTTTTGTTTGGAGGCCAAAAGAGCATAGAAATCCATAGGAAACTGACCATGGCTGCGACTAGAGAAAGTTTTTAGTGAATGTTTTTTTAAATGTAGTGATAAAACTAGTATGATCTTGACCATTTATCCAGTAAAATTAGTGTGTTTCTTTCATAGAAATAAGATTTATGTGTATTTTTTACAAAAAAAAAAGCATAGTCAGGAAGTTAAGTGTCCTATACAAGTTGAAATAAAACAAATGAACAAACAGAACAGAAAGCAGTATAATTGGCTCTGTGTAAAACATTTGGAATAAGAAAGTGATATGTGATTTTAGTAGAAAATGGAAGTCTTGTAACCAGGCTAAAGAGAGACAAGAGACACAATGAGAAAGTAACAAAGAAGGAAAAGAGAGTAATTCAACAGAGACCACCATGACTGGAAAAATACAGAAGAAAGAGAAAGGAATTTTTCTAAAGAAATTTGTGAGAAAAGAATAACAAAAAAAATTAACTATCAGTGAAATGTAAGTTCCAATAAGAATAGTGATATGCTTTGGAGAAACAATAGGAACACAGACAAATTGAGAAAAGACAAGGGAATAGAAATTAAAAAGAGAAAGGTGGAAATTAAAAGAA
Source organism: Helogale parvula (assembly GCA_004023845.1). Taxonomy (NCBI): domain Eukaryota; kingdom Metazoa; phylum Chordata; class Mammalia; order Carnivora; family Herpestidae; genus Helogale; species Helogale parvula. The sequence continues at coordinate 526,405 of PJEM01000229.1, forward strand.
ATTGTTGGAAACCTCAATCAACCCCTTTGTAGAGACATAGATTAAGAAGAAGAATAATAGCAATAAGTTATAATACAAATGCCATTTAAAACATATGTAAATATATGTATATAGATGAATGTATATGTGTGTGTGTGTATATATACATATATCCCTGAGTATCTAATTAAAAAAATCCCCTATAATACTTTTTATTTCCACATAGTTTGTATTTAATAATTATTATTGCAATGTTAAATATGGCTTTTAAAAAGATTTTAATCATTTCAGAAAGAAAGGAATATACACTTACAACATAATACCTAGAAACAATAAACAAAAGGCTAATAATGATGGAAATTTTCTACATGAAGGAAACAGTATTAAAAAGTCAAAGAAAAGATAATAAAATTTAAAAAATTATAATTTATGTGAGTGAAATGCTAATTTACCTTTATAAATAAGAAATATATAAAGGATCTTTACTCATGCATAAGAAATAAGGTAAGGACTTTAAAAACTGTTCGCAGAACGGCACATATCTATGAGAAATCTGCTACAGTGATACTTATAGAAATAAAATTAATGCTATTTTCAATTACTGAGATTGATAACAGTCACAAAGATGGACAGTCAATGCGCGGTTGCAACCTTAGAGAAAGAAGTCTAGGTATGTTACTGGGGTATAGGTTGATAAACTCAATGGAAGTTAATTGAAATAGCTATCAAAATCATCTATCACTTTATTTTTATATATTTGCAAAATTATGTGTCTAAAATTTAATTAATATTATTTGTCAAAACAAAATATTTAATGTTTTATTTATTTTTGAGAGAGAGAGAGAGAGAGAGAGCATGAACAGGGGAGGGTCAGAGAGAGAGGGAGACACAGAATCTGAAGACAGGCTCCAGGCTCTGAGTTAGTTGTCATCACAGAGACCGATGTGGGGCTCAAACCCACGAACTGTGACATCATGACCTGAGCCGAAGTCGGCCACTCAATCGACTGAGCTACTCAGGCGCCCCTGTCATAACAAAATATTTGAAAAAAAACCCAGTTGCCAATTAGCAGAGCCTATTTCAGTAAGTGTGACATACTTTGGAATTCTGTGAAGTCATTTAAAGGTTTGGAGAAACTGTTCAGGAACAGGTTACCTAGATATATCATGGTGTCAGAAAAGGAGAACTATATTAGCTCTCAATTGCTACCATAACAAATGACCACAAACTTAATGGCTTATAAACAACACAAATTGATCATATCGATTTCTTTAGATCAGAGGTCGGGCAGCTTGACTGGGCCTTTGGCTGGAGTCTTAAAAGACCAAAACCAAGTTTAGATCTGTGTCTATGGAGACTCTAGAGGAGGATACATTTTCTTGTTCAGTCAGGTCTTTGCCAGAATTCAAGTTGTTGACACTCTAGGACTGAGGTCCCTGTCTTGCTGTCTATTAGCTGAGAGCTATTCTTAACTTCCAGAGGCCACTGAATTTCTAAGTTCCTGGCTACATTCTGCTTTTTGGAAACCCTGCAAACACAAGTGGAGTCCTCACTTTGTATATCTCAGATCTAATTTTTTCTGCCTTTCTTGCTGAATCTCCATGACTCTTCTGTCATTCACTTTTAAGTACTCATGAGATTGTTTTGATCCCACCCAGGTAATCCAGAACAGTATTCCTGTTTGAAAGGCTGTAATCTTATTTCCACCTGCTAGTCTTTTTTTTTGTTTAAAAAAAAAACAAACATGTTGAGAGCGTCCAAGGATTAGCATGTGAATAACTTCTGTCTACCACAATAATCTAATATGTTTCCATTTGTTTTAGAAACAAAATACTGCAACATATTTGGTTGTATAAAAGAATGTTACTTGAAAACTAAGAAGTTACTTTAAAACTAGGAAAATTATGAAGAAGAAATATAAGTTCCTAAGGGGAGTAGACACAGATACTTTTCAGTTTTTATCCTTTGAATATTTTGAATGTATATTTGTGTGTATACAATACATGCACATACTTTGGGTAAATACATACATATTCAAAATATTACCAAAGAAGTCATCTATTCAGAAATTACAAATATAAATTAAAAAACAGAATTTTTGCTTTGGTAAAAATTAAATTGCCACATTAGGAGTATAGGAGTGAGAAATGCCTGGTTTGAAAAATTATCATATGAAGAAAATCTCTTTAATTTTTTCAGTTATTCATTCCATGTTAATAATTGTGTAATGTGCACTGTAATGTAACAATGAAGATAGACTAAATTAAAAAATAGAAACAATTAAAAAGGGAATTTAAAAAGAGAAAATTTTAACAGAAGAAAAAAGGGAATATGATGTTTTTACAGTAGAAGTGATGCCTTTAAATAAGAAGGGTGTGTACATATATGTTCTTCTCCAGAATATGAGTAAAGATACAAAATTAGAAGAAAACTCATAATAGAGGAGCTACTTTGGGGTGGCACTCTTTGAAGCAGGAGAAAGTTTTCTGTAGGAAGCCCCACCTTATTTAACATATGAAAAAATTATTTTACATCAGTTGAATAACTCAAAAGAGAGTGAGATACTTGTAAATATGTGGCTGACACTTGATTCTACTAGACTTTTTAGATTTATCTGAACAAAACCCCTGTAAGTCCTTTTCATTGCAGGAAGAGTAAAATGACCAACGTGATCACTGAAGAATAGTAAGTTTTCTTTATTTAAAAAGAGAGTTGGAGAATATTTGAATAGAAAGATACTAAGATTATTTAACACTAATGAATAGAAGTTTTATTTTTTCAGATTACAATTTTTTGTCCTCAAATTTGTCTTCTCAGAAGTGCAGGATTGTTAAGAGAATGTATGAGAGAAGATCCACTAAATACCTTAATAGTGCAAAGAACAGAAGTGAACCACAGAGAAAACACAGAAAATCCCAAAGATGGCAGAGTGGAAAGATTTTTATTAATCAGGAATATATTTAAATAAGACTAAAACTCTGCTTTAATAATTTGTAGGGAAATACTGTACCACCATAAACTGCGTAATTCTGTGACAGAGATGATCAATAAGCAGTCCTCATTATCCAAGAGGAAATACAGAAATCAATTAAAATTAATAAGAAAATGAAGCTTTATTATCCTTTCTATGTACATGCAGTTTGTAAAAACTGTAAAGATAAAATATTTATAAAATTTCAGCTGTCAAAAATAAGGGATACAAAGTACTACAAGTCTAGATATTAAGCAGATTAAACAATTCAATTATTGAAAACAATAGAGCTTAAAGAAATATATTTGAATATATTAGCACAAGACACAAGAAATCAGAAAAGCAAGTGATATACAGAGAATGTATGTGCCTTTGAATTAGTGTATATAGCAAAAGAAGAGATGGAACTGAAAAAAAATGCACACATTTTGAAGAGGATTATCTGTTTCCTTAAAAAACAAATATGTGGTTATCACAGGATTGGTATGTGATGGAAAGAAAAGTGTCAAAATGGATACATAAAGTAGATAAACGTACATTAGCAAAGTCAGGTAAACCGTTAAGAATGGCTACACAAAATAGGAAATAATAGAGTTGGCTCCTAGACAGAAGTGTGATGTCCTTTGTCTGAAAGATTACCTATATCATTTAGGAGAGGAGGATTCAACAATTTGACTTTGCTACTTTTGTGAGGGTTTTATGCTCTTTCTCTAGCACTTTTAAAAGCTCTTCTGAGAATTCTATATGCCGAAGACTGCATGGCTTGCTTGCATCTGGGAACAAGGCCATGATATTGTTGAAAGTTTACCGTTATTCAAGCAAAGCCAGGGTCAATTTTCCTGTAATATCTTTCAAACAAGGCTGATTTCAAGCAAGCCCTTCTAAAAGGCTGATCCCAGGAGTAAAGGAGAGAACTGTGTTGATAATTGGAAAGTTATCATTGGAATACAGAAGCCTAATTAAGCAGGTTCTGAGGTCAATTTTCTATTGTGTTATTTATATGTGACTGTCATTGAAGTCTGTAGTCTTATCAATAGACCCTTCTTTATGTAAATGGAGGGGATAATGCTGGAAGGAGGGAAGCAGCGTTATATATTAACATGGCCACATTTCAATAAGCAGAAAATGCAGGGAGGGATAAAGCTGGCACAGTAGGAGGAGGATGCTAGGCTTGTCCGATCTCTTGAACACAGCTAGATAAATATCAAATTGTTCTGAATACCCAGAAATTGATCTGAGTGTTGAAAGAACAAACTGTACAACTCAAGAGAGAGAAGAGGCCACATGGTGGAAGGGAGGAGGCACATAGACATGAATTAGAAGAGAAACAGACCGTGGGAGTGGAAGAAACTTCTCTCTCTGCAGAGAGAGTGAAGCACACAGGAGATCATACAAGGAAAACATTTCCCCAAAGCCATCAACTGGGAAAATGAAAGAGGCTGATTTTCATGAGATTTTACAACCAATGGGAGCTCAAAGACTAGAGTTTTAGAGATCCTCAGTGTGGCTATTGTGTAACCCTAAAGAACTTCATTGCTCTTGTGTAGAAAGTGGGCAAATAACCCTGGAGGCAGACTGCACAATCTGAAGATCCCCTGGGATGCACTGGGAGAGAGAGTTCCCCCATCTTGGAGAGCCTCTGGAAGAGGTGATATTATCTATCCAGGGGGAGAAAACCCCTACCCTAGAGGACTGGGAGGAACCCCTACACACACTGCATCTACTGACCAGCCTCCCGTACACACTTTATCTGTTGGCCATAGAGCTCTGCAAAACTTCACCTTTAGTGGAAATCGTATCAGGTCTCTTTTAACAAGTGAGCCAAAGGAAACCTAGTTAAACCTCATCACAGTCTGGCCAGTGTCCAAACATTCCCCACTGTGGGCAAGGAGGAACTCTGCAGAGGACTGATCTGAGGGAAACAGTAGCCCAAACACAGCAGCAGAGTGCACAAAGCATACACCAGAGACACTTCCAGAAGCACCAGGCCCTGAATAGTATATGACTTCTTCTTCATCAAGCCATTAATCTCAGAAACAGGACACATAACAACCTTTCCTAACCCAGAGAAGTAGACAGAGACAGACAAAATGCCAAAACAGAGGAATTCATCCCCCAAAAAAGGACAAGAAAAGGTCACAGCTAGCAATATAATCAAAATTGATATAAGTAATATGTTTGATCCAGAATGTAAAGCAACAATACTAAGTATACTGGCTGGACTTGAGAAAATCTTAGAAAACACCAGCCAGTTTATTATCCCAGAGATAAAAGACCTACAACTAGTCAGAGGAAGGCTCAAATAAAAAATGCAATATCTTACATTCAAAACTGACTGAATGTAATGACCACAAATATGAAAGAAGCCGAGGAACAAACAAGAATCATAGAAGATAAAATTATGGAAAAATGAAGTGGGAACAAGAGAGAAGAGAAATATAACATCATAATGTAGACTTAGAGAATTCATTGACTCCACAGAGCATAATAATGTTCATATCATTGGAGTTCCAGAAGAAAAAGAGAAAAAGGGCAGAAAATTTATTTGAGAAAATTATAGTTGAAAACTTGCTTAATCTGGGAAAGGAAACAGATATCCAAATCAAGAGACACAGAGAACTCCCTTCAAAATCAACAAAAGCAGGCCAACACCAAGACATATCATACATCAATTTGCATAATATAGATATAAAAAAAATCCTGAAAGCAGTAAGACAAAAGAAGTCCCTCACTTACAAAGGAAGACAAATCAGGTTATCAGATTTCTCCCCAGAAACGTGGCAGGCCAAAAGGGAGTGGCAGGATATATTCAATGTGCACAATGGGAAAAACCTGCATCAAGAACACTCTATCCAACAAGGCTATCTTTCAAAATAAAAGGAGAGGGGCACCTGGTGGCTCAAGTGGTTAGTGTCCAACTCGATTTCAGCTCAGGTCACCATCTCACAGTTTGTGAGTTTCAGCCCCATGTCAGGCTCTGCACTGACAGTGTGGAGTATGCTATGGATTCTCTTTCTTCCTACCTCTCCTCTACCCTAGTTGCACAAGCTCTCTCTCTGTCTTTCTCTCTCTCTCTCTCTCAATAAATAAAAGAAAAAAGAATAGGAGAGATAAAGAATCACCCAAACAACAACTAAAGAAATTCACTAACACTAAACCAGCCCTGAAAGAAATATTAAAGGCACTCCTTGAGCCAGCAATAAAGACCAAAAGCAACAAAGACTAGAAAGGAACAGAGGAAATCTCCAGAAACAATGATGAAACAAGTAATAAAATGGCACTAAATTCACATCCATCAATAAACACTCTTAATGTAAATGGACTAAATTCTTAGGGCATTATAATGGTTAAATAAACAAGACCCATCTACATGCTGCCTACAGGGATTTATTTTAGATCTAAAGACAGCTGAAGTTTGAAAAAGAGGGGTTAAGGAAATATTTACCATGTAAATGGATGTCGAAAGAAAGCCAGAGTAGCAATACTTATATCAGACAATCTAGATTTTAAACCAGACTATAATAACAGATGAAAAGAGCACTATATCATAATAACAGGTTCTATCCAACAAGAAGATCTAACAATTATAAATATTTATGCCCCTAACTTGAACACTCAAATATATAAAACAATTAATAACAAGCATAAAATAACTCATTGCTAATAATTCAAGAATAGTAGGGGAATTTAATGTCCCTCTTACACCAACAGACAGATCACTGAAGCAGATGAATCACTGAATTATACACCTGAAACTAATATTAGTACACTATATGTTGACAAATTAAATTTAAATAAAAACTTGAAACTACAAAAAAAAACCCTTAAAAATAAATAAACAAATAAATAAAAATTAAAGCCTAAATTTGCATGTGAAGTTCTTACCTTTTTATTCTTTTGAGTATTAATGAGGGAGTATTACTCAAGCAAAAAGAAGCATGCTAATTTTTAAAAGGACAAAGAATAGGGGTGTCCAGGTAGCTCAGTTGGTTAAGTGACTTGGTTTTTGCTTCAGTTATGATATAATCTCATGATTTGTTTTTTTTAAAACATTTTTTATTTACTTTTGAGAAACAGAGAGAGATAGTGGGAGCAGAGGAGGGTCAGAGAGAAAGGGAGACACAGAATCTGAAGCAATCTCCAGGCTCTGAGCTCGTTGTCAGCACAGAGCTCAATGCGGGACTCGAACCCACAAACTGTGAGATTATGACCTGAGCTGTAGTGGATGCTTAACCTACTGAGCCACCTGGGTGCCCCATATGATCTCATAATTTGTGAGATCAAGCCTTTGGTTGGGTTCTCCACTGGCAGCATGGAGACTGTTTGGGATTCTCTCTCTCCCTCTCTGCACCGCCCCCCCAACTCTTTCTCTCTCTCTATCTCTCTGTCTTTCTGTCCCAAAATAAATAAATATATTTAAAAAATAAAAGGACAAAAATACATTGTAGTGCTTGAGGATGATGCCTGAAAATAGATTAAAAGACATTTTTTAAGAAACTAGAAATTTTGTGTGCCTTGGGTGCTTCAGGTTGTTTAAGCATCCAACTTTTGATTTCATCTCAAGTCATGATCTCACCATTTGTGAGATCAAGGCTAGCATTCATCCTGACGCTGATAGCATGGAGTCACCTTGGGATTCTCTCTCTGCCCCTCCTCCACCTGTGTGGTTGCACATACATGTACTCTCTACTTCTCTCTCTCAAAATAAATAGATTTTAAAAATAACTCAGAAATTTAATATACTAAAATAATGTAAATGAAAATGATAATATTAAAATTGTTTTACTATGCAAAATTAAAAAGGATGAAGGAAAAAGGAAAAAGAAAAAAATGCCATGCATAGTTTGGAGGGTTTTTCTCATTGTGAAGTTTCTACCTCTCTTAATGTTTTCTTCTTTCTTTCTCTGTCATGTTCTGTGTACAAGGAGGTTGACCCCAACAGATTTTTTCCCCGTATACCCATGACTGTAAGATGCTGGATGGATTTGTTCAACAGAGACTGCATGCAGAAGAACTGGGATGCAAGAGGTAGAAACTTCCCACCGCTGCTAATGTCTGGTCCCCTCACTGTCCACTTCCATAATGGGTACAGATAATTCCAACATTCTCTTCCTGTTCTGACTGGTGCAACATTATGGATTCCAGATATCATATACCATGTCTCTAGGCATCCTTTCTTTCAGGGACTAAGGAAAAAAAAGTTGATTTAGTATTTTCATTTTGATGATCAAATAAAGTACATTAGAAGTCTGAGGTTGATAATAAAAATCTATCTGGAGATAAAACAGTGCAGAATTAGTACTTGGATATGGTTTCAGCACAGGTATTTGTACTTATATTCATGAGCTTTTCAGTGATAAATATGCTATATTTTTCCCGGACAGCAAAGAAAGAACAAAAGCAGAAAATATGTAGACATTGCTTCCATACCAAGTGAAAGCCAAATGATATAATGCCATATTAAATTACCCAATAAAATGAAAATAACAAGAAAAACAACAATAAAAACAGTTGACGTCTCTAAAGAAAAGAGCAGAAATCACAGGTTTAATTCTCAAAACTGTGGTTTTCTTTAAATATTTAATATTTTTATAGTAATTTTCAAAAAATCTATAGGAACAGACAATTCAAAATGAATGAACCTGTTTGATACTTCAATGTGCTTTTTTCTTTAACATTTTTGTCTTTTTACAAAAAAATAAAATCATCTCATTATGCTATTTCCTTTCTCTTCTCTAGTGTTTTCATAATCAGATAAGCAAATTAGAGATAGAACTGTTAATAGGAGAAAGATGGAAGTACACTGATTCTTATGTGGCTTTGAAATTTAAGTCAGTCAGCCTGTCTCATATAAAATGTTTGAATAGAATTGTATATTTTTAGTTATGCTAATAGTCGGCACTATAAGCTGTATAAAATTAAGAAGATGGTATGTGATACACACAAATATATAAATAAATCTTATGAAATCATTTAAATTATTACTGAAATAATAAAATTCATGTGACTAAGTATATGAAAAAAAGGAACCACAAGGTAGAAAATAACTATTAAATGTTAAACCATTTGTCTACCATCCTGGCCATAAACTGGAAAATTGTCATGATCTACAAGCTCCATGTACGAACTTCCTTACTTCACCCACTCTCAGTTCTTTCCTATTATAGGTCAACTCAACACAAACTAACTGCTACACTTGACAGTATCCACATCTCTGACACAGCCTCACTTAGAAGCCAAAGTTCCCTCTACATTGTCTGTCATCCCTTGAAGGCTTAGACTCTTCTGATCAATTATCTTTCATTTGGGTGGTAGGCAGGGGCAGGAGGAGGAGTAAATGAAGCATATAGTGCAATAGATTTTATTAGTCAAAACACATTCCATTGACTAGAAGTACAAAAGGGTACCAAGGAATTACCTATGAGTATTAGAATTATAGTCTAGTCTCACCTGGGACAAAAAGGGACAATATTTGGTGAAACCTCAGTCTTTGTCATTATTTTTTTTTTTAGCTTCTGCTCTCATTGTGCTGAACTGGGTGCTAATTATCTCCTTGCATTCTTAAGACTTTTTACTACCCACACATATATTTCTGAAAATAAAAAGATGCTGAACTTTATTTCCTAATACTAGATTATTTCTCTTCATGTTATATGTTGAGATTAATTTATGATGCTGTATGTACATTTGTTTCACTGTGGTAGAGTATCCCATTGCATAAATACCACAAAGCGCATTTCTAAGTATTCTACTGTTAATAGATATTTTGCTCAATCCCATGTTTGTTGTTATCAGCAACAAATATTATTATCTAGAATAAATATTATTTTTATATTTCTCCTCCTATAATGTGTAAGAGTTTTCCAAGGTATATAGTGTCATTGTAACTACTGTATTGTAAATGATGGAAAATAATTGCATATGTTAAAAAAAAAAGCTGTCAATGAGGATAGAGTGAAAAATAACGGCGACCCAGCTTAATTAACGCTATAAAGTTCTAACAAAAGGAATTTTTTCTGATTAGCTTTCCTATTAATGGTGTAAATCCTGGTCATTTTATTTAACTAAGCTCTACGTAGAATGCTTAAACTGAACACTGTTAATCGTGGTGTAGGTGTATAGGTGACAATGATTTTCTCTTTTCTTCTTAATTCTATTTTGCTACAAGCCTTCGTTAATAATCTGAGTTACTTTTCCTCCCCTTGCACATCTGTTAATGGCTTTCATTACCAAAGTAATTAGTACTTTCATCATTTTATACCTGCTGTTGCTAAATCTACTTTCTGTTCATAAATCCCCTAAATTAATGAAAATTAATATACTTAAACCATAAGTAGGCACATGTCCACCATGGACATTTATTTACCAAAAATATTTCAATCACTATAAGATACACCAGAAACTACTGCTATACACCGTTAACAAACTGGAATCCAAATAAAAACTTTAAGACATAGAAAAAAAAAAGAACTTTCCACGGTATATAGCTAATGGTAAAATTGGTTATCGGGCGTGCGCATGTTGACTTTGTTGGTTAATACCAAGTAACTTTCAAAATTGTTGTGCTTCCAACAGTGAATGTGCATTCTTACTGTTCCGTAGTCCCCCCAGTGTTTTACACTGCTGGACTTTATTTATTTTATTTTTTGAATCGAGTGAGTCTAAAATTATATTGATTTTATACACTTGCTCAACAAATATTTGATGAGTGCCTACTATATGCCAGGCACTGTTGGCTTTGCAATATATCAATAACCAAAACAGCCCAAAAATCAGCATTCATGGAGCTTACATACTTATGGGAAAGGACAGAAAATAAATATAGATAAAATAAGGAATTACTATAGGAAGACAACCATAAAATATAAGTGAAGAGGAGAAAAGAAGAGTCAAATTACTAGAGAGCATGGGTTTTAATTTTAAATAGTTTAGTCAGTGTAAGACCATTGAGATGATAAATTTAGGAGGCATGTAATTTAGCCATACAGACATCTGGGACTAAAGCGTTTTTTTCTGAAGTGCTTTTCTAAGTATATTCTAGCTCCCTCTCTTTTAATAATGACCATGGTTTTAAATAACTATTCTTAATTTTTTATCACTTACATATTGTAACACAATTGATTTTTATATATTGACCTTGTGTTTAGTGTACCTACTACGTCCATTTATGAATCAATCCTAATAGTAAGTACACAATCATGTCATCTATAAAAATGTAATATTCTCTCACATTTCTGATCTTTATACTCTCAAACAATAATGATTAAACTTGACAAAAGTGAACAGTCTTGTTCCCAGACTCAGGGAGAGAGCACTAAATGTTTCATTATTAAATGTGAAAATGGATATTTCCTGTCTTTCTTCTTTCCCACCCTCCCTTCTTTTCTTCTTTCCTTTTTAGAAGCTATGTTTTATCATATTAAGGAAGTCTGTTTTTATTCTTAGTTTGATGAGAGATATTTTTATGTTTTTTTCACAAATCAGTATTGATTTTATGAAATATTTTCAGCATTTATTAGATAACTGTAATGCATTTATTTTGTAAATGTATTAAAACAACATTGACTTTTAAATATTAAAAATATTTGCATTCTTTGAAAAGACTCATCAGAGTCATAAAGGATTTTTTATACAATATTATTTTTGACTTGTTAATATTTTAACTATTTTTTATTCAATTCATGAGAATCATTGCCCAGTAATTTTCCTTGTAATGTCCTTGTTAAATTGTGCTCTCAGGGTTCAGCTGGACTTATAGAAATATTGATAAGTGTTTCCTCTTTTTCCTTCACTGGAAGAGTTTATTTAAAATCGATGTTCTTGGGATGCCTAGGTGACTTAATTGGTGAAACGTCAGACTGGCTCAGGTCATGATGTCACAGTTCGTGGGTTTGAGCCTCACATGGAGTTCTATGCTGACAGCTCAGAGCCTGAACCTGCTTCAGATTCTGTGTCTCCTCTCTCTGCTCCTCTCCCACTCATGGTCTGTCTCTGTTTCTCTTTCAAAAATAAATAAACATTAAAAAATTTTAAAAATCATACACCTTTATCTTTGCATTTTTGGAAGAATTTATAAGGGAATCCTGTGGGGTTTTTTTAAGTGGGAAGTTTTAAAATAACATATTTATTTTTAAATGGTGTAAAATGATTTAGACTTTTCCTCTGCTAGATTTGGGTAGTTGTTTTTTTCAAAGAATTTTTGAATTTACATGTATAAGTTTTTATATTTATTAATATATGTAATCTTATCTTTTAAATATCTACAAATTTTGTCCTGAAATACTATTTTTATTATTTGGTGATTTTTCTTTGCTTTTTCCTTCCCATTTTATTTCTTAGATTTTTTTTAAAGAATCCACCGCATATATTTATTTTATTAATGTTAACAAAAATTTGGCTTTGTTGATTTTGTTCTATTGAATATATGTTTACATTTTATTGCTTTCTGCTTTTGCATGTAGTGTCTTCTTTCATTTATTTTGTTTGTTTTTGGCCGTCTTTTTCTAAGTTCATGAGATGTAAGTTTTGGTCATTGATTTTAAGCATTTCTTCTTTTTAATACATGAATTTATAGCTACAACTACTGCTGTAGCTATATTGCAAGATTTAAAATTTGGCATTTTTTAAATAGTTCAATGAAAAATACAAAATACAAATATAATACCAAACACTGTTGAGTTTCTATTGTACTATTTTTTCATCTTTT
>PJEM01000229.1:539160-631193 GCA_004023845.1 Helogale parvula
GCCCCCCCCCCCCCCCCCCGTGCCCCTCTCTGGTCCTTATTCTTGTGTTAATTCCACTATAGTAAGAGGACATAATTCTTTATATTTGTTGTTTTCAAATGCGACTTTTTATGTCCCAACATCTGTTTACTTTAGTTTAACATCCCCTGTACGCTTAAAAAGAATGTGTCTTCTGCAGCTATTTGGTGTAATGTTCTATATACATGTGGCTTGAATATTATATTGTTACTAATATTGTTTTTATCATTTTCTTTTGCCAGGTACTTAAAATGTGCCCAACTATGATCGGGATTATTTTTTCCTTTTAGTTCCATTAATTTTTGTTTTATATATTTAAAAATCAGATTACATGCATAAATTCAAACTGAACTATTTTATGAGTGAAGGAAAACAGGAAAAAAGTACAAATATTTGTGGGATGGCGTTGGCAAATTATGGAAAATTATGTGGGTAATTGGAAGAATTTTATTTTACTAGGAGTGAAATAGGCCCTGTTGCAGGGTTTTGACCAGAAGAGTGACATATCCATTGATCACTCTGACCTCCATCTGGGAAACAAACTGTAATACTGCAATAAAACAAGAAGAGCATGAAGGCAATTATTTAATACATTTTTTTTTATCTAGTGCGAGATGAGGATGGCTCATGAAAGTGAGAGAAGTAATTAAATTCTGTATATAGTTTTAGAGTAGAAACAAGAAGATATCCTCATGGATTTGCTGTGGCAGGGGTGGGGAGGAGGGAGTGAGATAAAGAGTCAAAACAACTTCCCAATTTTTGACTTCAGAAATCTGGAGAATGGCATCGTCTGGTGAGGAAGGATTCATATGTGATGGTAATGGTGAAGCATGCAATTAAATGCATTGCCACAAAGCTGCCTAACTATTTATCTAAAGAAGATATAGTGATTGCATAATTTTAAAAGTTAGTCTCTCATGAAGAGAGACTCCATATTCTTTGTGTTTTAAATGACAAGCACAGGGGCAAAAAAGTAAGGAAGAAAATGAACTCATAGTATGGCTTTAATACATTACAGATGTAAAGGTTTTGTTTTGTTTCTAAATTAAATAAGGTAAATGTGATTCAAGAATACAAAATGTGTACAAGTTAATTTTCAGGGATTCTGGGTTTTCACGACTTTTTCCAGTAATTCATTTAAGCATAAATGACAGAGTACAAGAGATGTTATACTTAGTTTTATTTGCATCCTTTATAAACTTTATTATGCATTCTATCAATTAAGATAATCATGAATTTTATTTCTGTCAAGCCATCACACTTAGTTTAAATTTAACTTCATATATTTAGCATAATGCCAAATGACTACAAATGACACCTTCCTCTAATTTGAAGAAGACACGTTTTATTTCCTGCTGAGGTTTTACAGTATCTACTCTCCCTTTTTAAAAAAAATTCCTAGAATGCTATATAATGGATTGTAATTTGATACACTTCCTTGGGCTAAATGGCTCCATTTCCATTAAGACAAAAGCCTCCTCTGGGTCACCAACTAATTATCCATTCCTTTGTGTCCAGTCCCAAATGAAGCCTGAGATCCTCTACAAATTATTAATATAATTTTCAAAGACATACACATAATGAAAGGCATTTTAACACTGATAATAGTTAGGGAACTTCTGTAATGAAAAAAATCCTTCTATGTAATGATAGTATCAAAATTTTACTCCCTGCTGTTTTTTCATTGTCTGCTAAAAGGGTCCTCTCAAGAATGAAAAGAAAAAAAAAAAGGTAAATTGGAAAAAATAAATAAAAGTAAAAATCTTTACAAATGAATGTGGTGTGTTATCATTGAAACTTTACTCTTTCTACTCTACTGTTTAATAAAATTGTCCTTATTGGGAAATGAAAAATTTCTATCACCTAAATATACACATTCGAGTGAATTATATTTTGTTTCTGCTTTCACAGTAAGACCTAAACCCTTCACTGGTGAAATACAAGTTAAAATATAAATGCTTCTCTTAAAATTATAGAGTGTCATGTGTCAATTATCTTAATAAACTGGAAAAAATGTTTCTTAACTTGGAACTACTCTTTATCTGCAGTCCAACTATTCCCTTTTGTAATGAAATGGTATAGCAGAGACAAGATTTTTAAAAAAATTGGATTGTGGCTTAATGCTCAAACTTCCAATCAGAAGATGAATACTTGAGTTATGCTATCAAAATAAATCCTGTGATGTCATCTTTTATTTTAAAGTGGAGTGCCAGGAATAGAATTAGGTAACATGAATAAAAATTGTTATGCAATTTTGTTGTCAGAGTAATGAAAACAGTGAACTCTATAATATAACTGCATATTTTTGTAAGTGAGATGTTTTTCACTAACATTTTTTGAATATTTGTATTTTTATATTTTGCTTAGATTTTAATATTTATAAAAATAAATTTTCTGTTAAATTACAAAAAGAATGAGATGACGTTTCACTACATAGTACACTTAATAAAAAATAGAATGAATCAACCTAGATACCAGTTGCAGTCTGAGCTAGCCCACGGTTGCCCTTGATTTTGCATACATGTGTTACGGAAACTTGTCTGGATTACTCAGCCAAAGAACCAAGAGACACTCAGAGATCTTGGGAGGCAGGAGGTTTAGTTTACACCAGCAGGCTCAGAGGAGATCCCTCTCCAGAGGTCTGAACCCCGAGAGTAAGCAGGGGGAACAATTTATAGTCTGTTGCTTCCACATTCCTCATTAGTAATAATTTGGCTCCATGAGGCAAGCAGGGTGGGAGGAAGAACCTGCAAGGGGGGTGTTCAGTCAGGGACAGAATTTCCCTATCAGTCCTGTCCGCCATCTTATAACAGATTGTTCCCTATCACATGTAACAAATATAAAAACTGATGCATAACAATAGATGATAAATAAAATAGTGTGTGTGTGTGTTACAAGTCTTAAAAAGTTGAATTTTTTTACAAGTATGGCAATGTATAATGAGCTAAATTTTTAGCATGGTATTTCATGAGTCAGTGTTTTTTTAAACAAATATCTTAATGTATCAACTCAACACTTTATAAATAGACTTGGATTATTATGTGTCTTCTCATACTGTAATATCTCTTCTGCATGAATGTGGTTGCCCTTTAGTTATAGTTTGAGCACTAAATTATCCTTGAAGCTTGTTTTTATTTGCCCCTCATTCCAGACATGAATAATCACTCTTTCTAGAATACTGTTGATTTATTAGTGGTGCCTTACTTGTCTGTAGCCTGAGATTTGCACAGATTTTTGGCTGATGGTGGCCCAAATGTAGCCAAGAATGAAAGACTCAGCACCATTGATGCATGTTTGAAGTGATGGAGCAGGGGGAGTCCAGAGCTGATGGCCAAGAAATAATTCATGAGATATCTTTGGGGCAAAAAAGGTGATTTTATTAAAGAATGGGAACAGAACCCATGGGCAGAAAGAACTGCACTGGAATGCATGAGGAATGACTGATTTTATACTTGGGAGTTAGGAGGGTGGAAAGGCAAAATGAAGGCTCCCAAAAAAGTTTCATATGCTAAAGAGGGCTCAAAAGACGCTGGAGGACTAGTGATTGTCTCGCTAAGGTAGTTTTCCCCTTTAGCAAAGCATTAACATTAAGACAGTAGGGGGTTCCTGAAGAAATGTCCTACACTGCCTATCTCAAGAAGTTATCAATGGGTTACAGGTTATAAAGAAATTTAATTTTATCTCCCATTTCCTTCTTGCCTTTGTTCCCCACAGCACTATGGTGGGGAAGATGGTGTTAGGGCATTAGGAAATTTGACTCTATGGGTTTCTGGAGGTTAGGCTACTGTTAAGATAATCTTTTCCTTATAATTTACTAAGACATTTGTAAGCTTATGGAGATTTAAGTCCTGCATGATTGTGATATCTATCACTTAACCCTTTGTTTTTCCCTTTCCTTTGCTCTAGGGCAGCCGGAAGTGCCTGAGGAATATCACACACGCCCCACCTGGGACGAGGGGGTACGGTGCTACCTTGTGCTTTGCCTTCAGCTTGCCTTTGGCTCCCTCATAACCATCATGAGTTTATGGCTCCATGTGACCAATGTTGATAATGTGTCAATACACGCTGCAAGAGAAAGAGGTAATGTTCAGTGAGCACCATGCTCCAAAGAAATCCAATTGATAATTGTTATTTCTGAATTGTGAGACAAGTGTTTTCAGGTCTAGCAAGGAAAAGGGACTGTATTTATTCACACAGAAACCTGAAAGAAATGACAGCAAATCATTTACATCACCTTGTCATATTGGAAGTGGCTATATGGGAGCTGGTTTGAGAAGCCACAGACCTCTTCTAATCCAGTAAAGAGTTTATCCCATTAGCTTCAGTGTCTTCTGGCCTCTTGAATTCTTTACTATAGGTTTCTAATATCTCTTCTTCTCCCTAAGACTGTGGAAAATGAGTTGGAGAAAAACCAAAACTAGAAAATGGCTACTTGCTCTTCCATGATTTCTTTGCTTTATGGCTCAATAAGGGCCTAGTTTGGGGATTTTTATGTTCCTTTAAATGATACAATTCTTCTTCCCCAGGCAGAAAAAGGTATGCCCTAGACATTATAAATTGAGAAGAAATATTCCACACATGATGAAGAAATCTTATAATCCTCTAACTTGGTTTCCATATGATAGATATTTTATAAGAAATCACTTCGTAGTAAAACCTGCCTTAAATCCTATTGTGTTGGGAGGCAATCCTACTTGGAACATCAGAAACTTAACATCAAATACTTTTATCTCTTATTTTTTATATAAAAATCTTAATCACATCCTCCATAAAAGTTTGTGGCAACTGGATTTCTCAGGTCGGTTGGCATTGTGTGATGTAAAATAAAGATAAAAGAAAAGAACTTGTATGTATTTTTAAAAATAGTATTACGTGTGGTATGATTATTTAGTAATAACATATTCTTGAGTCAGATATATTTAATCTTTAGAGTTAACATATTAATTTTTTGGCATACACAAAGAAAATTTATTAACAGAAAACAACAATTTGAGCAGTGTGAATCACAGTTAGCAATAGTACTAACCCCTTTCCTGAGAGCACTGTCAAGAATGTCAGCGACACCCTGGATCCACCCAGTCTTTGTTCTACACCAGCGAGGGCTCTGAGGGTTGAATGGGCCAGGGTCTGGGCTCTCGGTCCTATTTCTTCCCGTGACCCGGCCTTGGTGTGGACAGCAGTGATGCCCACCTTCTTGCACCTCTGGGCCTTTCCTAAGCAGCTAACATGGTGGCATATGGTGAAGATTCATCTCGGTCAGCATTCATCTTCCTCCTAAAGCAGGTGGTTTCCTTACAGGAAGATAGTGACAAAACTATCATTAAAGGTTGCAAAACTGTGTCAGATACCAAATATAATCTCTACCCCAACCACCTGAAGTCCAAGGCTGATTGTTTTTCTCCTTTTTTTTTTTTCCTTTGAGAGGCCGTTTCTGTGGTTGTCTCCAGACCGTTATCAGAAAGAATATAAACAAAGAAAGAATAAATAAGTAAATAAATAAGTTAGTATGTGCACCTGTATGTGCGTGTGTGTGTGCGTGTATGTGTTAAAAATGAAATTAGAGCCATGGTAGTTTTGTTTTCAAGTTCTGTTACACTGGAACAATAGTATGTTTATAGAAGGCTAATTTTTCTGTGAAAGAGTTTTATATTCCAAATAACCCCCAAAGGCAAAAGGAGACTAAGACCAAAAAAATAGTCCAACAAGTTCAGCTAGATGAGAAATGGTTTTTTACAGGACTTATAGACAGAAGTTTGTCTTGGGTGGCAGTAAGCTGAATAGATCTCCACAACCCCACTTTCTCTAAAACCTGTTTTTATAGCCCCAAGGGCTAGGGAGCTGGATGGCAGAAGGTCCCTAGGAAATGTTTGATAATCATAGGCATCAAGCACAAGTAGGCACCCCAGGCTATTCTTAATGGTGTGCTTAAGTAAAAAAAAAAAAAAGTGTGGTGGTGAGAGAACTGTGCTCAAGAAGGCTCAGGTCACAGTCTCATCATGGCAGTTTTTTCCAATATGGCATTAGTCTGTTTTGCAAACTACTTAATGCATGTAGAGGCTTTTGCTACATCAGGTTATGTCAAGAATTTGGAATTTATACAATTTTCTTTCACTAAACAGACAAACAAAAAAAGCTACAGGCATTACAAAAAGCTTAGACAACGTAAGAATGCATTATAGTTAAAGTCCATAGAAAGAAAGTTAATTTTTATCTATATATTTATCTGCAGAAAAATTTTGTATAAACTTCTGATACGGAGTTTTTCAGTGAAAATCAATGACTTTTAGAAATCTTAAATATGATGTGACATATTTTGGTGGAATAAATCAGGTCTCCCTCTTCATGAGTATAGTGACAAAAATAATTAATGGTGCAAATTAAATGAAAAAAACTCCGTATTTGAAAATTCAACACTGTACTTTAAAAAAATTATTTTCATGTTATTTTATTAACATATCCCCACGGTCTTGTGTGTCTGAGGGAGATTATTTTTTAATGTTTATTTATTTATTTGGAGTGAGGGAAGGACAGAGAGTGAAAGAGAGAGAGAGAGAGAGAGAGAGAGAGAGAGAATCACAAGCAGGCTGCACACTATTTCATAAATAAATTCATGAGATCATAATCTGAGCTGAAATCAAGAGTCAGACCTTTAACTGGGTCACCCAGGTGCCCCCAGATTTTGTTTTCTGTGGCTGCTGTCCATTATAGGAACATTGAGTACATACATGGTTGATGAGAGTGCATTTGAGTCATTAAAGTTTTGAAACTGTTGAATAGTTCTTTGGTTGATCTAATACTATAAATCTTTCACAATATCTTTTTCATTCAAAATATTTTTTAAAAACTCGTTATTTTAAACTGAGGCCAGAAAGACCTCATTTAACTTTTCTTTCTACATAGTTAATAAAATAAATAGATATTTTGCTTCTAGCTTAATGTAAACCATGACATGTTCTCTTCTCAGACTTTTTTTATAAGGAGATAACAGATTAATACCATATTTTTGAATAGGAGAAGTCATATACCAAGTTTCTTCATGTTTTTGTCTATAATTTAAAAATATGATTCAAAGTGATTCAAAATGTGTACAAAATTTTTAATAGATTAAAATAGGTGAAGAAATACATGAAAAAAATCTCTATAGATATTTTAAAATCTCTCTCATTTCCTCTCAGCATTCTTATCAACATTTCTCTTCAGGTATTTTGTATATTAAAGTAATTTTAGTGGATCCAATTCATTTTCTATAGTTTCTTTGTTTTTTAATTATTCACCACCAAAATGCAAGATTTCTAGTCTTAACAAAATAAACCAAAATATGACAATGCTATCACATAATTATGCCCTCCCAAATAAAATAAAAAAACAAAAAGGAAACAAACAAAACTTCATTAAGACCATCAACACATTTTTATTGCTTCTTAATTAGGTCAAAAGGAACCCAAGACTCTTTATTATGTGTTTTCAGATTTACCTTCTAAATGTATTTTTTAAATGAAATCTTTACCTACCTAAGACACATTCAGAAGGTTATTTGTTCAGGTAATCTTTCTCTTGCTTCTTTTTACATAAAATGTCATGGATATGGTTAATTAATATCTTTAAAAATACATTCATGTTTAAACTTTATCTCATTTATTAAATATTTCTTAATCCCTGATGTCATTCTCATCTCAAGGCTGAAGTGATCTCACCCATCTTTAAACTCACATTTGTTTATTTGGATATTTATTAATGGGATTTTATATATATATCAGTATAGACCTTGTCTCCTTACTGATGTAATACAAACCCAGACCTCTCATTATTTGTGCTCCCCCATGCTCCTTTCAGTGATGTGTGTGTGTGTGTGTAATTTTTCATGAATTTAATTTTTTTTCTATTGTATAAATGAACATCAAATAGATGTTGCATAAGCATTTTCATATATAAATATGAGTATGAGTTTACCATGCATTTACCATTGATGTCTGTTTTCTCACTTAACCGCATGCTCCAAAAACACAAATTTCAACTTCCCAATATGTTGGTGACTATTTCTGCCAAGAATAAAATAACATAAAAGAGAGGTCCATGCTTAATACTTGTCATGAAGAAACTTTTAAGTACTTTAAAATATCTCTTTGTTTGTCCTAGTTTTCTTCTAGGCAAAGACATCATTAGGTCTCCATTTCTTCCTATACAGTACTAAATAATGTACCAGATTTTACATCCTACTCTGGAATGGAAAAATAGTCACATAGTGATTCTTATTATCTCTACCAACTTTTTGAAAAACCCAAACTATTGCCGTACTCGCAATCAATGCTAGTAATAAAAATACTTTTGGTCAAGAATATTCTAATCAACAAATAATCTTAAGAAATATGAGATAGATATTGATATATTAAGTAACATTATAGTGGTGATCATTCCTAATATCAAATCATTATACTGTACACTTTGAACTTACACAATGTTATATATCAACTATATCTCAATAAAGTTGGGAAAAGAAAGAAATATTATAGTTATTGCTAAAAATTCAAAACAGGATTGCGACAGCTGTACTTACATAAAAATCATGACCGGATCTCACCATTTGAGTCGAGTCATGTCCAACCACCCTTCCCTTTGATAAGTTGTCCTTGGTGTCTCCTTTAAAGTAGTGTTACAAATTCAAACCCTGAAGTTTTCTAAACAGACACTTTGTCCTCACACTTGGTTTTATTTTCCATGTATTGTGACATCTAATTATTTTATTAATTTATCTATTTTTCTGATGAAAGGGATATATATTGCAGGAACAAACAAAAAGAAAAGCAGAAGAGAACTTGTATTGCCTCCATGCAGCTGATTTTCAGGTAAAAGAAAACAGGAAGAGCTTGAAATGTAAACCACAATTTTGCTTTTCAAACTCATGAATTAGATTGGTTAATCGAATTTCCCAGAGCAAGTGAAGCAGCAGAGAGACTCCGCGAGTGTGACACTATTAGATTTCTCTTCACATGGAAAGCAAAATTAAGAATGATAGAATGTTTACCTTTTAACATTTTCTATTTCTATTCTCTTAACCTTACTGGTCCTAACCTTTAAGACTAAGTGAACTAAGGAAGTGGCTATCTGTTTCAGGGCACTAGACGAACCACTTAATACAGGTTTCTTTGTACCTTTGCAGGACTAATTTCTTAATAGTTGCTACTGCTTCTTTTGGGCCCACAAGAGAATGAATTATGACAGAACAGTGAATTAATTAAATCTATATTGAAAGTACCCTGTATCAAGTCCCTATTTTTACTCTATTTTTTTTCTAATTAATTTATTTTGAGAGAGAGAGAGAGAGAGAGAGAGAGAGAGAGCATGCATGCACACAAGTGGGGGAGGGGCAGAGACAGGGAGTGGGAGAGAGCGAGAATCTTAAGCAGGATCCACACTGTCAATGTGGAGCCCAAGGCTGTGCTCAAATTCACAAACCATGAGATCATTATCTGACTGAAATCAAGAGTCGGATGCTTACCTGATTGAGCCACCCTGGTGCCCCTACTCTATATTCTATTTTCATTTCCAAACTGGGTCCAGCTTTGAAGTCTACCACCATCTGCAAGAAGTATTGTACTGTAATTAAATGGCATAACAACACTCTAATTATAAGACATAAAGATTTTCCGATAGAAATGCTAAATATGTGGGGCGCCTGGGTGGCTCAGGTGGTTAAGCCTCCGACTTCGGCTCAGGTCAGATCTCACGTTTGTGGGTTCGAGCCCCGCGTCAGGCTCTGTGCTGACAGCTAGCTCAGAGCCTGGAGCCTGCTTCCAGTTCTGTGTCTCCTTCTCTCTCTGCCCCTCCCCCTTTCATGCTCTGTCTCTCTCTGTATCAAAAATAAATAAAACATTTAAAAAAAATTAAAAAAAAAAGAAATGCTAAATGTGTAAAAGTGTCCCTAATTAGGAAGAATCCCTCCCATTATAAAATGTCTAAGGTTATGTTAAACCACAAACAATAAAGCCTCCTGAAAATTAAAGTACATAATATCAAAATGTAAACATTAAAATTGATTTATTTTCCTTGTGAGTTAAAAGTAAAAAAAAGATGTATATTGTATAATTATAATTATTATAATTATTATTATATTCTACTCAATCTCAGTCAGATGCCAAGACTGGGATACAAATTCTTTCAGCAGATTGTAACCTGTGTATAGCCTCATTCACTAGATTAATGCAATTCCCTTTGTAACCTCATATTTTACATAAATATAGTTCCAAAGTGCGTGTGAACCTCATTTTTATAGAGTGCACAGAGTTAATATTATCATACTTATGGATCTCGATCCAGTTTAGAATCATCCCATCCCCAGTTGCTAGAGCTATGACTTGGGACAAAATTAGGATCCTAGAGCACGGTTTCTAATGTTGCCATGGCACCATATTAAAAACAACAATATATGCAGAATGGAGAGTAGGCAAGAAAAATCGTGGTTTTTGCTTCACCAGAATCACAATCCTTACCAGATGAGAACCATCTGAAACTTATAGACTTAAACTCATATGAGAAATATCTTCTTTCAAAAGATTAATAG
Source organism: Helogale parvula (assembly GCA_004023845.1). Taxonomy (NCBI): domain Eukaryota; kingdom Metazoa; phylum Chordata; class Mammalia; order Carnivora; family Herpestidae; genus Helogale; species Helogale parvula. Next base: position 549,737 of record PJEM01000229.1, read on the forward strand.
TGGCATGATTTATTTACCATTCATAGGAGAATACCCAACTATGCATACGTCCTCTCTCTTGGAGAAGGATATTAAAACAGTGCCCCCTGCATGCAAAATTTAGAGGTCTTCAGTTGTGGTAGTTCCATTCAACATATCTTATTTGAGGTATATTTCTTTTCCTTCCAACATATTCAAAACATATTAATATTCATTACTCTGAAACAGTGTGTTTCTGGCACCCTTGGATTAGTAAACTGAACATGTATTGGATTTGATTACAGAGAGTCTAAACTATTTTGGGAGATGTATTTGAACTGAATCACAGTAACTATATATGTCTGTTGACACTTGGTATAAAAATCCTTCGACCTAATAAATCTGTCTTATAAAAAAAAGATTCATCCTTCATATATTAATAGCAAAGATAGAGTCCACTTAAAATTCTGATAGGTGATGACTCATGTGTGTACATATAGATTGCATGAGTTCACATCCCTCTTTTCCATCCTACTATTGCCTTGACCTTGAATGGAAAAAGGAAATTGGAACAACTATTCAAAAATGGCCTATGTACACTTGAATCTATTTTTTTAATGTTTGTTTAAGTTTATTTATTTATTCTGAGAGACAGTGTGTGTGAGCGGGGGTGGGGGTCAGAGAGAGAGAGAGATAAGGAGAGAGAGAATCTCAAGCAAGGATTCTCTGTGTTCACAGAACAGGAGCCCAACATGTGGGGCTTGATCTCATAAACCATGAGATCATGATGTGAGCCCAAAGCAAGAATCAGACACTTAATAGACTGAGCCACCCAGGCACCTCTGACTTGAATCTAAATTTAAAGGGAGATCTCACCAGTGCTGCAAAGTACAAACTAAACTCCCTTTCAAGTAACATATTTTTCTGACTCTTAATGTCTAGAAAAACAATATTTTAACTCCTGTTTTGTTATATTTGAATCTTTGCTTCCTCGATGCCTGCCTGGGTAACTTTACTCCTAATATAGAAAGGCCTATTCATTTTTGAAAAAATGCATCTTAAGCTACAGTGACTCACTAAGGTCATAACACTGCAGAACCTCTAGCATAAAGCTTCTTGCTCAAGCCACAGCACAACTATAAATTCCATCTCCATAATTCAATACAAACACCTGCAAGCTGCTAAACTCACAATGCCAGGCTCACTAGCAAAATGCCAAAGCTGAAGTCATCTGACCTGAATGTATGAAAATCCTCAGTTGATCTATATGTATCTTTTTTCTTGAGGTTTTACTCCTTGCCTATTTCTCAAAGTCAAAGCCCAATCTTCTGTAGATTGAATTTGTCTCCTAAGCTTTCCTCCCATTCTCGTGCGCACACACATGCACACCCAGGAGGGCCAACCTCTTAAGGTGCATGTCTTCACAGATGTGGAAATGCGCCTTCTGTAAGTAGCTTTTCTCCCAAGAAAAAATAAGGATACTGGACTGATTAACACAAACCAAGTTTCTTACCAATCAGATACATACATTAATCTCTACAGAAAGTGACTGAGCAAAGCAGTAAAAAGAAGCCAAGAGCATTATGTGAATTGATACTTTCTGTAAAAAAAAAAATCAGAAGAGTTTTTATGGGTGAAATGAAATCTTATTGTAACTTTAATTTTAATTTATAGATTACTGGATAAGTTGATCATTTTCCTCATTTGAAAACTATATTGAAACTGTGATTTTCCCATGTTCCTTAAACATGTTTTTCATCAATATGCACTCTCAATTTTATAGAAATAAATTAACCCTTTATTCCAAATGTCCTAGAAATAAACTGTGGTTTGATAAAATCTGATATAAAAACATCATAATTTAAATCACATATAATCTATAAAAATATGAATGTATCAGCACTATTGGTTAGGATATGGTTCTGGCTTTTGCAACTAGGGCGAAATAATAACAGCTTAAACAGTGTAAAAAGTCATACCAGCCAGTGGGAAGCAAAGGGAAGGAAAATATAGTTCTTATCATTTTCACGTTATGAAATCATCATTTTTTCAATACTGTTAAACCAATAAGCACAAAGCCTGGTTGTGGGACTGGTTTTGGCCCCCCTGGCAGTAGTTTGCAAGCTCTACTCAATATGGAAAAGAAGAAGTATTGGGGATAATTTATTAGTTTCTGCCACAGGTCCTAGAAAGACATAATTCAGGAATGCAAGAATGGAACAGCATTATTAAATCTATTACTATATTTCATGATGTTAGTGCTTAAAATAGTGAAGCATTTCATATTATCTCAATAGATGATAAATATTATTTAACAATATTCATAAATTGTGGGGCACCTGGGTGGCTCAGTCAGTTAAGCGTTCGGCTTCGGCTGAGGTCATGGTCTCGTGGCTCGTGGGTTCAAGCCCCGTGTCGGGTTCTGTGCTGACAGCTAGCTCAGAGCCTGGAGCCTGCTTCAGATTTTGTGTCTCCCTCACTCTCTGACCCTACCCTGCTTGCACTGTCTTTTGCTGTGTCTCAAAAATAAATTTTAAAAAACATTTTAAAAATTTAAAAAAGATATTCATAAGTTGTGAAACAAACAAAAATCCTTAAATGTGAACACAATTTTAGCAGCACATCTTACTAGATGTGAACTTTAAATCTTTCAACCACAGTAATGCTAACTTTCCTTATTTGGAAAGTGATAACATTAATTTTGCCTGTTCAAAATCATGTGGTTAATTAATAAATACTCTGAACACTTTCAATTCTTATTTGTTATCTCTTAAGAGTTTCACATTATTTCGTCATTTCCTTTGAAGCAAAAGTTGGTAAATAAATTTCTAATGACATAATTCATTAGATTCCATTTTATTTCTTTAGCAATTTCTTCTCAAACTCTTTCATATGTTTTCTTCCTTTAGTTATTTATTAATTTTGTGTCAATTTATTCTTACGTACCATTTTTTTTCTTTGTTTTTTCAACTTTTTACCTTAATTCCAGTTAGTTAACATAGTGTTACATTAGTTTCAGGTGTACAATATACTAATTCAACAGTTTCATACATCACCCTCTACTCATCACCACAGTGCACTCCTTAATCCCTATCACCTGTTTAATCCAACTCCTACAACTCTCTCCTCTGGTAACCATCAGATTGTTCTCCTTAATTAAGTCTCTTCCTTTCTCTCTCTCTGTCTCTCTGTCTCTCTCCATTTGCTTTTTTAAAAAAAAAAAACTTTATTTTTGAGAGAGAGTGTGTACACAAGTGGGCGAGGGGCAGAGAGAGAATGAGAGAATGGATCTCAAGCAGGCTCTGCACAGAGCCTGATATAGGGCTTGATGCCACAAAGCATGAATTTATGACCTGATCTGATATCCAGAGTTGGGCACTCAACTGACTGAGCCACCAAGGCATCCCTGCTTATTTGTTTTGTTTTTTAAATTCCTCATATGAGTGAGATCATATGGTGTTTGTCTTTCTGTGACTTACTTATTTTTCTTAGGATTATGCTCTCTGGTTCTGTCCATGTTGTTGCAAATGAAAATATTTTATTTTTTATGGCTGAATAATATTCCATTATATGTATATATGCAGCATCTTTCTTATCCATTCATCAATTGATGGACACTTGAGCTGCTTCCATAAATTGGCTATTGTAAATGATGATGCAATAAATATATGGGTTCATGTATCTTTTTGCATTAACGTTTTTGCAGGTTTAGATAAGTACCCAGTAATGGGGTCGACGGATCATAATATAGTTCTATTTTTAACTTTTCAAGGAATCTTCATACTGTTTTCCGTGGTGGTTGCGCAGGTTTGCCTTCTTACCAACAGTGCACAAGTATTCCTTTTTTCTACATCCTTGCCATCACCTGCTGTTTCTTGTGTTTTTGATTTTAGCCATCTGACAGGTGTGAGGCAATATCTTATTGTAGTTTTATTTGCATTTTCCTAATGATCAGTGATGTTGAGCGTCTTTTCATGTATATGTCTGTTGGCTACCTATATGTCTTCTTTAGAGAAATGTCTGTTCATGTCTTTTGCCCATTTTTTCATTCGATTATTTGGTTTCTGGGTGTTGAGTTTTATAAATTCTTTACATATTTTTGGATACTAATCCTTTATTGCATATGTCATTTGCAAATACCTTCTCCCTGGGTATTGGTTTTAATCTTTTTCTCCCTAATTACATCTCTTCCTTAAAGATCATATCTTACTTCATAGCTTTAGTAATCACTGATGACTACAATATCTGTAATATCAATATATTTGAATGTCTACCAGAAATCTCTTTCTGGATGCTCTCATTGCACAAAATGTGATTTTTTTCTGAGGTGATCATTTTGATCATTTCTACAACCCTTCACCCAGTTGTCTAGGTGACATTATTTATTCATGCATTATTTGTCAGACGTATTTTCAACTGAGATTCAGTTCTCTAGGCACTATGCTATAGTGATGAGTCAAAAGAGAAATTCCCAATTTTCCTGAACTTAAATGCCTGATGGGAGAGGAGTGGAAATAATTCAAGTGAAAAAAAATACACATTAATAATTATTTCATTTTGAGCTAAGCATTATGGAGTTAAAATATACTACTCTGTTGAAGAGTAACTATAGTAGGGTACAATGAAACAGGGTGGTCAGTGGAAACCTAACCCAGGAGATGGCATTTGAGTTGGGCACTGAATCTTCAAAAGCAGATGCCAGAAATCTGAATGGCATCCTTAACGGTAACCTCATGATATATCATGTATCCAGTCTGTTATCCCAAACTAGCAATTGTTTTACTCACTAGTACCCAAAACAATAAGCTTCTCTTTTGCCCATCTGCTTGTCTTGCCTCCTACCATTAATTCATCACATTTTGCCAGAGAGATCTATCGTCCTATAATGCAGATCATATCAAGTGACTCATCTAATAGAATTCTTTATTGGGTTTTAATTTGGGGATAACGACTGTCCCCAAACTCAAAATGTTCAAGGTCCCAAATATGCCCTGGTTACATCTTAAACCTATGTTTTCCACTCTCATTCTCTCCATCATCAGTGCCCAGACTCTATTAAATTACTTCGGTCCCTTAATATTATTCACTGTTTAATTTTGCTTCCTTGGCTTTTTGGATGATCTATTTTTCTGTTTGGAGTGCTTATTTTAGCTATTTTTCACATTTACTTAGGTCTCAACTTGAGGGTGGTAACCTTTATGTTGTAGGGAACATGTCTTTTGAATTATTTTACACTTCCACTAGTTTCTAAGTTCTTTGAAAAGCTGGCAATTTTGTTTCTTACCTTTGTATACCTGATGCTTAGCACAGAAACCAACAATATCGCAAGTAATACACAATATTAATTTCCTAGATAAATCGAATAAGTCTCTTAAAAGTTTTGGTCATTTAAACTGAATTGTTTTACTCAAAATTTTATAGTAACAACATAAGTCAAGGCCTTTGCTATTTAACTGTGAATTTCTCATACATGCACTGGCACATGGTAGTTTTTCAACAAATAATGTATTTTTTATATTTGTATGTATTTGTGTTTGTAGAAGAATCAGTGAATGAATAGAGTTATTTTCACTAAAAAATAAAACATTACCTAAGAATAATTTATGGCAAGAAGACACATGATATAACCTTGGTGCTCTTTGGAAGAGTACTATTCAAAGTGTGGTTAGAAAACCAGCCCCATTGAAGTTACCTGGGGCTTGTTAAAAATGCAATTTTCAAGCTACTTCCATACCCGATGAATCTAAAACTCTGGAGTTGCTTAGGAATCTGTGTTTTAACAAGCTATTCAGATGATTGAGGGCATAACACATTACAGGTTGTTGAAACTCACACCCTCTCCGGCTGATTTTATAAGTATGAAGTGAGGTCTAATCATTTGCATTTCCTTTTTTTGTTGTTATAATGTTTTTAATTTATTTTTGAGAGACAGAGAGAGACAGTGCGAGCAGGGAAAGGTCAGAGAGAGAGGGAGACACAGAATCTGAAGCAGGCTCCAGGCTCTGAGCTAGCTGTAGGCACAGAGCCTGACGTGGAACTTGAACCCACGAACCATGAGATCATGACCTGAGCCCTAAGCCAGATGCTTAACAGGCTGAGGCACCCAGGTGCCCCTCATTTGCATTTCTAAGATGCTCTCAAGGGATGTTGATGGTGCTGGTTTGTGGACCACACTTAAGAGAACACTACTCTGGAGCAAGGGAGGGCAGACTATGGCAGGCCAAGTCCGGCCAGCCTCCTGTTTTTATAAATAAAATTTTGTTGAAACATAGCCATCCATTCCTTAAAGTATTACTTATGGCTACTGTGGTACTATCATGGCAGAGCTGAGTAGTTGTGAATAAGACGATTGGGGTCCACAAAATCTAAACTACTTACTCTCTGTCCCTTTATAAAGAGTTTGTCAAATCTTCTTGAAGAGCACGGTTTTTCATTTCTTTTCTTGAATTTGTTCACTTTAAGTTGCATTTAATAAAATTGAAATCTGTTTTTGTTAAAAGGGGAAAAAGAAAAATCATTGGAGTAATTGGAGTTGAATAAAGCAATTTTTATGTCCTCAACTTGTTGGCATAAACTCTTCTGAATCAGTTGTCCATGGACTATCAAAAGATTTGCATAACTGTGTTTAATACTGCTAACCACCAAACTTTATTTTTTAAATAAATGAACACCCTATTTCATCATTCAACAACCTACCTCATAGTAAAGCCTCCAAAAATATGTCTTTTGAAGATTGTCGAAAGAACCTCTAAATTTAAATCAAAAGATATAAATACAACATAAAGTAATATAAATAAAACAATATTACAATGGGACTCATTTAAATGAGTAAGTGTGTAACAAAATAATTTAAATGATATATAATTTTATATTCTTAATAGGAAAAAAATTCAACATGTCACAAGAATTTAATGAATAAGCCCTTTAATGATTCACATTATAAGTACAAAAATATAAAATATACTCATTTGAATTATAGACATACATTAAAATAGTAAAGCTGTTACGGTGTCATTTCTCTACAACCCAATAAAAACACATAAATTTTTTGCCTTTAAAAATTATTCTACAGAAAGAATATTCCTTTAGTAAAAAACATATTGAAGAGGTTTACCAAAGCATGCTTAAATAAATACATGTTTCAAGAAACTACAAATAAATATTTTAAAATTTTTGTATTAAATAGTTAACACATTTCCTGGAAAGAGTTCTTATCATTGAACATGGCTTATGTTTCTGATGAAGTCTGCTGCATGGTAGCAGTTTCAGTATAAAATAATCCAACCTTCATCTTTTTTAATTTCCTAAGGCATAAAGTGAGTGATTAGTCTGGGAAATTTCCTGGCTTGAATTGGCTTTTTTACAGATGGTTCATGCTTATCTAAAATGAAGTTGAGTTTATGCTCGTAAGTAGAAGATAATTCACTAGATGTTACTTCGGAGATATTCTCAGTGACAACCTCATAAGTAACAGAGATGGAGGAGTTAAACATACTACGTGTGTGATCGTATTCTTTGTAAATATATTGCAATTGTATTTTAATAAGAAAAAGTATAATATTTGACTATATGTATTTCCCATGTTAACACTGAACACTAACTTTGTTTTAGGAATGTCCATCACATTCTTTGTAGGTAGTATTGCTCTGTAGAAGGAGGTCTTGGCCGGAGCTCTCGGCAGCACAGTGTGTTGGGTTTAAGTAAAGGACACCCTTCAAATACTTCAAAATCCCTGCTCCAAATAGTTATATGCATGTATATCAATACATTCTCATTAAAGCTCAAAATTAGAATGACAAAGATTCAAATTAAATAAGAGAACTATAAAATATATGAAAAATATTTTAATTAAATAAGAAGTAATAATATTTCTTAATTAGTGATGTCTGTCTTAAACTTGGTCATATATATTCCGTAGAAGTTGTCTGATATTTGAGTATATGTTGCTCCTAAAATGTAAATGAATATTTAATTTCATATTTTTTTAATATTTAAAAACTATTTAAATAATTTTTATTTTTTAACTTGAAAAAATATCCTTAGAGATAGAGTTGCTGTGTCCAACAGGTATTCACATTTAAAATGGTAACAGATGCTGATTTTTTGCACTTTAATGACCTTGTACTAATTTACAGTCCTGCAATGTAAGACAGTATCTATTTTTATACATTTCCCTTATTATCAGTATAGTTAATATTTACTACTTATGGGAAATTAACTCTAAGTTTTATGTGGCTATCATTCAATTATCAGTGATGATAAGATATATTGACTTTAAAATTCTTCTTTTTATCTTCAAACCATTTTTATTAGGTGTTCTTTATTGAGACTTTATTTACTTATTGTAAAAGCTCTTAAAATTCATATTTTAATTCTTGCTATTAAATGTTAAAAATTTCTCTAATTACCAGTTGTATTTTAACTTTGATTTTACTGACACTATATAGAATGTTGAAAGTTTCTTTCCTTATGCCTTTCTTTGTAGTTTTTAACACTTTCCCTAAAACTCTGTTATTTCTATCTTGGCTGACTTTACACAGACATGTGTTCCTATGGAAAACTACCTTTGCTGATTAATATATTATCCAAGCACTCTTGACAAAATGTAAAAAAGGTATAGACTACATAACATCCCTATTGATTATTTTATAGGATATTTTCACAAAATCAGCAAATTTATCTTAATATAAAAAAATAGATGCTTGGTAAGAAAATGGCAATATGGAACCTAAAATGTTTTAGATGCCACTCTTAAGAACTTACTTCACACTTGGTAACTTAAGTGCCATCAAGTCATAGGTTTAAATTTTCTCTCAAATGTTGGACACTGACAAGACTGACCCATGTGAAAACGCTGTGGATCTTGCTACTTGACCTTCCCAAACAACCTGGCTCGTGCTCATTTTTTCACTATGACCTTCTTGCCTCCATATGGTATTTGTTGATGCAATTAAAAAATATCTTCCTCACGTGATAAGTTAGCCAGTTTTTTGTCATTATTGTTTCCAAAAAACAAGAACATTGACTAATAGAGTATGGTTAATTGAGAGATTTTCCTTATTTGTACATGTACTTATAAAATCAAACACATTGGATCTGCTTCAGTGGCTCTGTCCCTTGAGCATCTGACTCTTGGTTTCAATTCAGCTCATGGCCCCAGAGCTGTGGCATCGAGCCCCACATCAGGCTCTATGTTGAGCATGGAGCCTGCTTAGGATTCTTTCTCTCTAGGTCTCTGTCTCCCTGCCCCTGTCCCCTGCTCATGGTCTCTCTCCAAATTAAAATAAATGAACAAATAACAAAAAATAAATAAACAATATCAAGCTCATTAATATTACTGATTTTTATGTAGGTCTCAAAATGTCCTTTGTATTACAAAGTGTGCACGTAAGTGCTAAAATTTCCATTATTTCCAGATTTCAAATATCTAGCTAGGGCCAAAAATTCATTTGAAAGAAATAGATTTCTAAGCCTACTTTGATGAAATGGAAATAGCAAATCTCTGAATTTAGACATCTTTATAATATATTTGTATAAATCAAGTAGCTGAACAATTCCTTATGCTTAGTAGTTATATTAAATAAAACAAACAGATATGGCTTCATAAATTTTCAAGAGTGAATCAAAAAATACGTAGTTACATATGATGACATACAGATGTATGGATGGGCTTTATACAAGCTGGAGGGGGGTGAGGGGATATCCCAAATCAGATACCCACAGTAAAAAATACACAAACAAACAAACAAATAAATAAAATAACCAAAAAGAATAAAACAAGAGGGGTGCCTGGGTGGCTCAGTCGGTTGAGCATCAGGCTTCAGCTCAGGTCATGATCTCATGGTTTGTGGGTTCAAGCCCCACGTCAGGCTCTAAGTTGACAGCTAGCTCAGAGCCTGGAGCCTGTCTTCAGATTCTGTGTCTCCCTCTCTCTCTGACCCTCCCCTGCTCACACTGCCTCTCTCTCTCTTTCTCTCTCTTAAAAAGAAATAAAACATTAAACAAATTAAATAGAAAAAAAAAAGAAAACAAGAGGAAAGAAGAAGTGACTATATCTTTGTATCATAAAATTTATGCTCAAAGGCCTATAATTGAAGACATTTTATCATGAGGGGGGTTTATAATCATGCCCTGTCAATCTATCTTGCCAGATATGTATCTGTTGCTAATGTTATTGTGGTCTTTGGTTTCTGAGTCTGTATACTCTATATTCTCCTACTGGTCATTCCAGTCCTTTTTGGCTAAACCAACTAGATCTTTAAAGGTATGAGAAATAGAGGTATTCCAACATTAATGGTGCTTTCCTCCTATACAACTGGATATGTGTTCCTCAAAGCTACTTGACCATAGACATAGGTAACTAAATCCTTTATTTTTACCAAATTCTTCTGATACCACGTTGCATGTAAAAGTTTTTGTGTGACTTGTGTTACAAAAACATTATCTTACAGGATTCCTTTTATACATATCAGTGTTTATATACTCAATCCCTTATCTTAGATCTTAACCTAGCAAGCTACTGTGTTCAGGTTCAAGGATCTAAGCAGTATTTAGTCATAATCCTGACCGTCTCTATGCTCCTTTTTTTTTTCCCCCTTCTGGGGATGGGCAAAAGACTCCTTTATCCTTTATCCACTTTTTACAGTTTATGACTTACACATCAATCCTCCCAGATTTAGGCACTACCTCTCCAATATATTGATATATGTCAACAATAGCACAATTTAAGAAAAGACAAGACACAGTGTTATGACCTGTGTCTAGGATTTTACCCATTTTGAAAGCTAAAAAGTTTGCACAGTAACATACCACAGTTAATGCATCCTGATGAAAAACATGAAAATCCTGAATCAGAGATAAAGGAAAGCATATTGCCCATAGCAACAGATGTACCCAGAGTATCAATATTATCGTATACTTGTTTTTCAATCTCCAAAGCCCACATGGCAACATGAAAGGGATCAGGTGACATCTGCTCATGCATTGGGATTGTGTTACAGGAAAGGGACTCTGAACTTAGGGAACTCATGTCCTTTATAATAAATAATGAGTGCATCTACTCTTCTCTATAGAAAGACATTATCTTTATTATAGCGAATGATAAGCCCACCTGTCCTTTCTTCTAGAAGAAGGCACTATGTTTATCTTTTAAGGATGAAAGTAAACATGTCTTTTGCTCTAAATAGAACCAAACTCCATTTTTCAAGCCTCTGCACTTTACAAACATATTTTTTTTTATTTTTTTAATGTTTCATTTATTTTAGAGAGAGAGAGAGAGACACTGTGAGCAGAGGAGGATCAGTGAGAGAGGGAGACACAGAATCTGAAGACAGGCTCCAGGCTCTGAGCTAGCTGTCAGTACATAGCCAGGCGCATGGCTTGAACACACAAACCGCAAGATCATGACCTGAGCCGAAGCTGGGCACTTAACCAACTGAGCCATCGATGTGCCCCAATATACATGACTTTAAAATAAGTCATAACCAAAGTAGATGCTACCTCTTCTCAGGAGACATACAGAAATGGGAAATATTTCATAGAGAATTTCCTTTCAAGAATACCACCACTCATTTCTACACTGTCTTGGCTTCTGGCAAATTTCCCAGTATGTATACTCCATAAGCCATTCTTATTAATCTAACAAATAGCCTGCAACCAAGTCTGTTTAATTTCTCTCTTTCAGCATTTAGTTAAGGCTATTATCAACAGGAATCTAAAAAAGAAGGATGAGGCCACCTTGCAGTATTGACCTCAATCATGTCCCACAGGGTTATAAAACCAGTCAGCTGAACAAATCCTATAAACTCTCAGAGATTCTCTTGCAAAACCCGGTAGATTTCTTTACTGACCTTTCTACTAGGGCCAAGGTTTTAATCCTGGTACAATAATATGTAGTAATTATTGCACACATGCTCAAAGAGAACACTTACACGACCCTGGACAGTAATGGGAAGCTGATCTGAATGTCTTCTAGGGCTGAGTTGCTGTTATTGATCACTTTAGCTAAAGTCAGAGAAGTTTTCAGGCCCTTTTCTAATTGGATGATTTCCATATTAGACATAACTGCCTGCTTAAATAACCAGCTAGTTATTTCTATAAGAAGTTTGCTTAATTAGCTCTCATTTTGGAGAGTTATCGACATGATTTATTGGAGTGACATGATTTAATCATAATGTTGTCTTAAACCCTTGATGGTGTTTTATGACCACCTTCTAGATGCACATCTCTGTGTTTTCAGGAGGGAGGTAAGTTAATGTTTGACACAAAATAGTAAACTCTGAGGGTGCACATGCTGCCCCTGGAAAGAAAAGTTTGTTTAAAATTATTGCCTTCTGCCAGAGTCCAGCTCCAGCAAATCCAGGGTTCCCTGAAGGATGGATGGTGTTGGCACAAGAGAGAGAGTTAGAGAGCCTCAAGTTTCTTTCTGATCATCAGATAGGCATATCTGCTCTGTCTGATTCTCTAGCTTCATTTATGGTGAAAGGTACAAGGAGCAGAAAGAGCAGTAAATGGTTTCTCATAGAAAATTTTTACAATTTTCCAGGACATGGATTCTGCAGAAGTTAGAATACTAGTAGAAACAATTATCATAAAGAACTTAGCTACATGCACTCATGTTATCATATGGCAAGGGCAGGTATTTTTTATGCAAAACCTCAGGTATAACCCTAAGGAAGTTATCTTTAACCAAGAAGCAAACAGCATTGTTTAGTAAAGGGCAGTTTTTTATGAGTAAGGGTCATTAGGCTGTTTATAACTCTAAGAGAAAGTTCCCAGAGAAACAGGATTCCCAGGAGACATAATACCTGCTCTCACAGTCCCAAAGGCGAATGATACATCTTATTGCAGCAGTGACTTTGGCAACTACTTCCAGGCCTAGAAAGAAGTAAGTTATCAGTTAATTGTTCAGCCAGGAGGAAAAATTATATGTTGCTTGCCTTAGTTGCATTAGGGTATATCTAGTTTACTCATCTTTTCCCTGACCAGGTCAATCATGTCTCAGGGACAGGGCAGGGAGACAGGCCACTCCTAACACTAATCAGCAAAACACTCCGAGGTTTGGCGCCCAAGCAGAAATGAAAGTTACAAGCGGGTAGATTTTTGTCGCTTTCTGGGGGCAAAGGACTGTGCAAACCCTCACCAGAGATTTTCACTCAACCGGAGAGTTCAGAGAGCTCCCTACAGCCTTCTTTCAAGTAAGACCTTGAAATGAGGTCACATCAACAAGGAGACACATGTTGCTAGTGCTTCCATCTAAACTCTTGGACATCTAGTAAGACTTGAATTTACCAATTCACTTAAAAAATTGAGTCTAGTCCTTGATTTTGACATGACAGTCCAAGGGCAGTTAGTATTATTTGTTTTGTTTGTCCATAAAACCAGCTGAGTAACATTTATTCACCCCATTGTCACTGAGTGACAGCTTTGGGAATGACTATGGAGAGACTATCTGGAGATATTAACAAATATTTTATGTTTTCAAAATAACTCTTCATAATCCTCAAACCCTTTTATTCTGTTCATTACCCAGAAGTTGGTCAAGCACAGATGATCCTTACTGGAAGATAGCCATGTTCATTGATGAATATGCCTTACTAAGATATGTGTACTAGGAGATGAGGGAGGTAGTCAGATTTCTTTTTTTTTTTTTTTTAACATTTTAAAATGTTTATTTACTTTTGGGAGAGAGATAGATATAGTGTGAATGGAGGAGGGGCAGAGAGAGAGAGGGAGTTGCAGAATCTGAGACATGCTCCAGGCTCTGAGCTGTAAGCACAGAGCCTGATGCAGCACTTGGACTCGTAGACCTTGAGATCATGACCTGAGCTGAAGTCGGCTGTTTAACCTACTGAGCCACCCAGGTGCCCCTGTAGTCAGATTTCTGAGGAAAATGTTTTCATGTTTGATAAATGTCTGTGAATGGTATGGGTGGATTACCTTGACTATAAACCCATTGTTAAGTGGCCTTTGTGATGAAAGACACGTCATTCTCAGATTGCAAATAGTATACAAATCTGAAATCATGATACAGATTAGTATTAAATATCACAATTGTATTTCCTGGAATAAGCTGATTGGACTGGAGCACCAATATTTAACTTAAAATAATGTCAACAATTTTGAGACATTAAAATTAGCCCCAAAGAAGAGGTGGATGAACAATTTAGTTAACTGCAAGGAGTAAGCAAAGGCAGCCCTGTGAACAACATTAGCAATCAGTTTAACCAAACTATCAGTGAAACATACCCAAGCATGTAAGAGAAACTCTGAATTTGGGGCCTTGTTAAGTCAGTGGCTTTGCCTTTATCAACATGTTATGCCCAAGTTTTCATTATCATCCCCCAAAACCAGAAACCGCCAGGGAGACCAAGTCATGCATGCAAAAGCAAAGGGCTTTATTACGGGTTTAGGCTCCCTGGGCCTCAACGCGGGTTCACAGACTTCACCAGCACAGTGGATCCATGCTGAGAGCCTCAAACAAGGGCTGAGCAGGGATTTTTATGGGTTTTGGGGAGGGAGAGTTACAGGAAATTGTGACATAGGTAGAGTGATCGAATCATTATTGCATAATATCATTGGCAGTAACTTTAACCATACATTTTGTTTAGAGCGTCTGTTACTTTTGGCGGGATCCAATTACAACACTTAGAGTACCTTTAAAATCAACCAATTACAGGGCGAGCCTAGGGTCTTGTTCTGCGTCTGTCAGATTAACTTTAACATTAGGTAACAGGGTCCTATCTAAAGTTTCCATCTGCAGGCCTCACCCTTAGGAATGTGGAGAGTGGTAAGCTGGCCTCCCCTGATTGGGTGTTATGAAGGTTGTCTCTCTTGCTCTAGGCAATGTGTAACTGCCTGTTAGTTTCAGGGAACTGAAACCTAGGCCTTCTAGATCAGAGGGGGAACCTAAAGCCTGTTTGATTTAGACTTGTGTCCTTACAAACAGAGTGAATGTTTTCCTCAAAGGAAATTTTTTCATGTAAAACTGAGATGTTCCTGCAGTCAGGCCAGCCACATTCTTAGGAATATATCATTTCCATTTGATAGATAAAGCCTGCAGAACTCTTCCTGTGTTGTTAGATTTTAAGTTTGAGCACTCTTCCCTCCCTCCTCCTCCCCCAAGTGGAAGTATCAGCCAGAGACTCACAAGGCCTCCAGAGAAACTGAGTTCAGTTTGGAAGAGCCCAGTAGCAAGCTGCTTTTCAAAAGGTCTTCCCGGTATCTCTGCGAGGCAGGTGATGAGTCCACATCAAGGGGCGTCTCTGGATGGAAGCTGTCTCCCTTTGCTAAAGGCTCCAAATAGCAAAATCATCAGTCACCAAAACTTATAGCTGAAATGGGTTATTATGTTTATGGGGCTTCACAGATATAGCACTTCTCTAAAAGGAGATCTTTCTGATAGGGAGAATGCCTTCATGCACAGTACAGGCATATAAAACATCAATAGCAGTTATACATTCAGCACATGAAGCCATAATAGTAGGATAATGAATCGAACCAAATGACCTCAGTCACACAGATGTGTTAGCTTCTTCATTCTACTGGAAACTTTGCCCTAACTTAATTAAATAAATTCATCTCGTCCCATCCCCAAGGGACAATGTAAGATGGTGACTTCGATGCGTGTATCCAAAAGAGCCATAAAAGTTTGAGTCCCTCCACTTCCTGAATTATTTCACAAGTGCATATGGACTTTTGGGGACAGAGAGGTCTCAGCCTCATACATTCAATTTGCTCCTTAAATAAGTGGAGTTAGAGCTAGAAAGAAGAGGAAGGATTAGCAGGCATGGGCAGAGAGAGAAACTTCAGCAAGCAAGGTTAATTGTGGAAGAAGCTTAAGGCTCCCCCAAATGAAATGGCAATGTTTTTAGTATACCCCAAACCCTCTATTAGATAGTAAGGTCATCTTAATTGATAGTGTCTATTTCAGATTCTGGAATCCCTTGACACTATAGTAAAAGCCATATTGCTTTTTGGCCAGGACCCCCATCTTTATTACCTTTGGCTGACTTAGTTGATTCAGAAAGTGGGAGAATTATTTTGGGTAGTTCTATTTAATCTGGGCAATTTGCTTCACAATTGTCATGATAACAACTCTTACATATTCTCCCTGACTTAATGTGAAGGGTAGGGTAGTTCTTTGAAAATAGCAAGGTTAACCATTATAAGAAACTATTTTCCCAGATTACTTTGTGTCACTTTCTCATTCTCTAGTTGGCTTGGTGATATCTATGGAACAGAGGGATGGATAGACAAACTGGTGTGTCCATACAGTGAAATATGACTCATTAATTAAAAGGAGTAAGCATTTGATATATGTTTCAAAATGAATGAATCTCAAAATATTTTTGTTGAGTGAAATATGGAAGACCAAAAAGACTATATACCACATGATAATGCTTGAATAAAATTCATTATTTTCTTAAAATATTTAAATAAATTAAAATGCAAACTAATCTATAGGACAGAACTCTCATCAGTGGTTACCTGGTAACTGGAATGAGGGAAGGTTAGGAGAGATTATAAAGAAGCATGAGAAGACTTTAAGGCTGTTGATGTTTTCAGTATCTTAATTGTGATTATTTCAGGTGCATTTATATGTCACAATTTATCAACTGTGCACTTTAAATATGTGCAATTTATTATATGCCAATTATACTGCAATAAAACTGTTGTTTAAAAAAAACCTATTTCAATGGTAATAAAATAAAATAATATGGTGAAGAACAGAGAATTTATCTCTTTAACCCCATAAAGAGATTAGTAAGAAAAAACACTTTGGCACATAAAATTTTAACTATAACTGCTCTGAAAATGCAATAAAAACCCCCTAATTTCTTGCCATAGTAAACCTAGTCAGAGCACACGAAAAATGTATCAATTGAGAGGATTATAAAAAGAAATAAATCTTTAATTTTTTTATTTGAGTAGTCAAATATACATATATTTGACACAGAACACTACCTTAGTTTAGGTGTATACATACAGTCATCCAAATTCTTTATACATTATTCTATACTACCTTAAGCCTAGCTATTATTCATTACTATACAACACTATTACAATATCAAAAAAGCAATAAATTTTATAGTGAGGAATCAAAGACACAGATCCTCATTGAGTAGGAATTCAGATCATAAATGTGAGCATGTGTGAGAGTTATAATAGAACTTCTGGAAGTTCATGCTCTCATATTTATGATTATCTTCATACTGTCATACATGGGTAGCATACACACATGCGTCTATCAGATTTATATCTATATTTATGTCTAATAGGTCGGATTCTGCAGGAAACATACTATGAAGTGTAGGATTCCATGTCTTTTTGGGCAAGAACTATTCTTGGCAAAGGATTCAGTTGTGAGCTGCTAACCATCACTTTTTGAATCTGGAGAATGAGTGCCTAAAGTACTGAAACTGGAAACTTGGCCTTGAAACAACCACTCAGCCTACCACTATGTCGCTTGGATGCACTGACTCACCTAACAAATTTACCCATCTCTGGACAGCTTAAAGATTCTGATTGTGCTTTTTTCCTGAAGAAACTTCTATAACTTATGGTGAAATATCCTACAGAGTCTGTCTGTACAACTAATCTCAGTATGCAGCTAATATTCATTCCCTTCCCTCTTTAATACCTATTCCAGATTCCTTCTTATACTTGTCCAAGTGGCTGTGACAACCATGAACTCTGCCACAGATGCTCTACTCACACCTCTCTATAAGAACACTCCCTACAGATAATGTAGTTGTCTGATAATTTCTAGCTATCACATCTTTGGTTCCATTTTAGGGTTCTCACAGAGGCCATACTCTCATACTCCTTCCTCAAATGATTGAGCATAATCAGAGTACTTGAACTGAGAGGAGGCTCCTCTCATCGGTCCCCATCAGCCTACCTGAGACTTTTTGGAGCACTATTACTATTTGAGGCTCTTCCTATGCAAGCTGCCTTTCCTTCTTTTCTTTCACATGTGTCAGATCTGCAGCATAGTAAGGTTTACCTTGCTACCTCTCTACTTTATCCTTTAAAGGTGTATCACCCATCATCCCCTGCAAAGCCTTTGGGTATTGAATTCTTTCTTACTGTTTGCTCCTTAGAAAATTCAAATTAACACATAGCTTATCTGGTTTCGGAGTGACTCAGATATTCATCTGTGAGGGATCTGGGCCTTTAGTTGTCATTCCTTCTTAAAGGTCTTGCACATGTCTATTGACTATTGAATAGTCAATATGTGACTGGGGAATAATGAGAAACCCCAATCTATGCCACATGTATTCTTCCTTGCTCCTATTGTATAACAGATGATTATCTCCTAGAAATGATCAGAGAAAATTACTCCTGCCTAGATATTGATTTTTTCCCATGCCTTCTCAACTCTTGGCATCCTGAGAAGCCCAAAGTGACCAGGCAACTTATAAAACTTAAAACATAATGGGATTCTTGCTGCATCTTGTGGTTCTAGTGTTCTCTCTCTTGGAATAGGATTTTTAGATTTATAAATCCTGGAGTGATAGAAATAGAAAACACAAATTACCCAAATGGATTATGAGAGTGAAGGCAAATAAAGTTACTCCTATTTACATGTGTTGGTTCCTGGAACCATATATTCTTACCATTTAAGTGCCATGTAAAAGTCATTGATTTGGTTTTAAACTGCATCCTTGAGGGTAATATCCAATCTAGAAGAGATCATTTATTTTTTAAAATAATTTATTGTCAAGTTGGTTTCCATAAAAGACCCAGTGCTGATCCCCACAAGTGCCTTCCTCTATACACTAGAAGAGATCATTTCTAAGCCAAAGCCTCTGTTTAACTTTCAAAAGCTTTTCCATCATTATATCTGGAAGCTTAAGGCGGTGTGGTATGTAACAGGACAAGTGAGTCCCATGATCTTACGTACATTATTAAAACTCATTTGCAGGAATGTGTTCCCCTTTATCTTATGTGATATTTTGCTAGATAATTTTGCTAATAGTGGTCTCTGAGGCTCAGTGGTCAAGGAAGGCAAACCCATACCCATAATGTATCTCATCCAATAAAAATCCCAGCATCTTTTAGAGATGAATGGTTTCAATGTATTCAAATTGTCACCTAGGGGCTGGTTGCTCTATTCCAGCAATGGTATTGTCTTGACAGCTCAGCATCAAGGTCCTTTGCTTTCCTATTCAACAGCAACACAAACTTGGCTGTCATACTTTTGAGTTTATTTACAGAATTGATTCTCATTAACATGGTTGTCCCATCGTGAGAGGAGGATGTTACCACTGGGGATGGCCAATGAAAGAAGTTGGATGATGTTAATTTGTCAATCCATTCCATTGATTTGGGTGTTGTTGTTTATTTATTTGTTTAATGTCTTTACCTTTTATGACTTCTCTGATGAGCTTTAGTATGCAATACAAAGACCTTGATAATTCATGTTAACATCCAAATGTCTTGTACATGCTTTCTCTATAAAACTTCTTGTCCTTTATTTTCTAATCCTTGCTATTTTAGAAGTCTGATCACAGGACTCAGTGACTTGACACTCCCCATAGTCTATGGATGGTCTACGTACTACTTTTCTTTACACACACTCAAAGTGTGCATGGCCTACACCTTGAATCACTGGGATGATTTCCCCCCACTGCTGTCTTTCAGGGCCATGTCTGAGTGGGATGTTAACACAGTAGTAGGCCATTTTAAACTTGCACCCAAACACCTACACAACTTATCTCTGAACCAAGCAATGCCATTGTTTGTTTCCCTCAGTTGGTATTAACTCTCCCTCTCCTGCCTACAAGGTAACCACAGGTGTGACAGAGGAAAGATATGTTTTTATCATACTTTTTTAAATTGTGAGACATATGAGGTGTATTAATTTGATAGTTATCATTTGCTTTGCTGAAAATTGCATTGCCCAAATGTGTCCCAGACAATAAGACCTATTTGAAAATTCATCAATCTACTGTGTCCTGAATTTTTGTAGAATTTATCACTCATTCTCGGGAGTGCTTATATCTCATCAAAGCCTTTAATGTTCTTGTCAATCTGTACTTATATGGTTCAATTAACACAATTTAATCAATAGAAATAAATAATATGATATTATGCAGAGTGTACCGACAGTACAGGTCTCTTTGAGCTACATCATGATAGTGAGCAAGAGAGCTAATATAATATTTGGACAAGAATGGAATGTGTCTGTTTATTCTACATCAGTGAGAACTGCTTCCGGTCTACTCCTGCACAGAAATGGAAAACAAACAAATAAAACAAACCAATGCAAAACAAAAGAAAACATTCTCCAGATCAATGGTCATATATCACATGCTTGGGTAGATATTAACATGCTGTTGCAGAGATATTATATTTGACTACTTTTAAGGGTTTTTTTTGTCTTTATTTTATTTTGAGAGACAGAGACAGAGAGCAAGCAGGGGAGGGGCAGAGAGAGAAGGAAATACAGAACTGAAGCAGGCTCCAGGCTCTGAGCTGTCAGCAGAGCCTGATGTGGGGCTCGATCCCACAGACTGTGAGATCAAGACCTGAACCGAAGCCAGGTGTTTAACTGACTAAGCCACCAGGCACCCTTATATTTAACTACTATCTATGACACTCCCATTGTCTAGGGCCCATATAGTTATTTTAATCACTTGATTTGTAAAGTAAAGGGGGATATGATGGGTATCAACACTATTGCACACTTTAAATCTTTAAGAATGGCAGTGATTTCTACCATTTCCCTTGAGATGTAACATTGCTTTTGCCTTACTTAGAAACCAGTTTCAACAGGTTTTTTTTTTTTTTTTTTTGGCCTTTGCAATTATGATAACTCTTACTTCACAGGTCAGTGATGATATTCTGAAAACTACATAATACTTTGATTGTCATTTGAGAGATCAGGGGAATCACTTTTGAGTGGTCTGTGGAATCACTCACTGCTATGAGCTCTTCTTTGTAAGGCCTCTGCTAACAAGGGGGCTATAAAAATGTTCTGCATGTTCAAGTACTAGTGTCAAATTGAATCTCTATCAAAGAGTTCTTGGAATGAATAGAATTCTTCTTTTGTCAGATTATAGTTTTCAAAATGAATGTCCACATACTTCACTAGGAAAAACATTAGTGATATAAATATAAACTTGCCCTGGTGTTGAAATTCTTTCCTCATGGGAAACTGCCCTTTTCTTCAGTAAATAGGTTCTGGATTTTAAAACTGGCACAGGCATGTCTGGAAACCATGTAGGAAATTGGGATGTCTTATATGGTTGGCTGCCTTTTACACCCTAATCATCTATTCTTCATTTATTTTGATTGCACAAGTTGAAAAATATTCCTAAAGTTTGCCTTCTTTCCTGTCCCTAAAGACACCGTATTCTATTAACAATCTCCATAGTCCTCTGACTGTCTGACTTCACTTTTTTTTCTGCTCATTTCAATAATTGTGCCCACTGTCTTTCCTACAGGTAAGTACTGCCACCTAGACTCTATTATTTTGATATCTTATTATTCCCTATCAAGCAGCTGCTATCAGCTATCGCCTATGTAGGAAGTCACCATTGATCCAATGATGCTGGTGACCCTCTCACAGTGCTTCTCTTACCATGTTGGTAAATGTGGACTTTGGAGGAAAAATAGTTAGCTTTTCCAATCTTACAGAGTATATAAGGCGGTTCCATTGTGTAATGGTGAGTACTCTGGACTCTGAATCCAGAGTATATCCACTTTTGCCTGTTGTCTTTAATGAGGCATTTGATTTCTTTTTGTCCTACCCCACATAGAAATCCTGGCATTTATGCTGTACTTTGTGTGGGCCATCACTTTTCCTAGTCTTCTAAAAGCCATCCGAAAGGATCGTAATCCTGTACTTCAGGGTCTTTGTCAGGGTATGAAATTCTTAATCAGAAAGAGTGCTCCCAGACTAAAAAACTCTTTTTATCCAACTTTATATGTAACCACTCATTTTAGATTCTCTTTTGGACCATGTCCCATGAATATCCTTCTGGTTCTTGACAGTGCACATTTGCTAGGCCTTAAGTTTTCATTAGAATATAATACCGTTCATCGTTTAGTAAGAGCAGTTACTAGTGGCATCTTTTTGAACAACATATATTAAGTTTTATCTTTACTTATTGGTTTAGTGGGCATGAGGGAGGTTCGGATAGATCTTGAGGAAGTACAAGTCATCTTACAAGGCAAAAGTCTCTGCATCATCTTCAAATAAGGGACAAGCACTAGCCTTTCACAAGAGGCCATATTTGTAATCTCAGAGGGTTAAAAGAAATCTGGGGATTCAGGCCTTCTGACATGGATTTTCCATCCTATGTTTCATCATAACTCTTCTTTTTTAGTCAGCTTCTTACCCTTGACATAGCACTCTGGGTTGAGAATTTAATTTTTCTGCATTTTTGTTTTCCTTTTAATTAAGTCCAAGGCCCAAATGTTAATATTTTCTCCCCTCTGGATGTGGGAGATGATTATATTTTATATTTATGTTCTGTGTTACCTTAAGTTAGGAATTAATCACTTTAAACCTTTCACTGTCCTTTCCCTCCAGTGTATTAATGGCCTCAGCAGTACGTAGGCCATTGTGTAGTCCTTCTAATTACTATTTCTCTTGAATTTTTCTAACAGCAGAGATCTGAGATATTTCACCAACCAGTGCCTCCCCCACCACTCCATAGAATTCCATCCCAGTTTATTATCATGGAAATCTGATGATTGCACCATTACTACATGTCAGGGACGCTCAGTACCCCATCTACCACCAGTGATGGGGTTCCCATTGCCAGCTGGCTAGCAGATGCTTTCATTTCAAAAATTTCATTTCAGCATCTGCCTTTTTTGGACCATAATTTGTACCAACTGACATAGATTAGGTTCCCTGGGAGACAGGCTCTGTGGCAGTTATTTGAATGGAAGCAGTTTACTGAGATGGATTCACTGAAATAGCACCTATCTGAGGTGAGAGAGAGAGGTAAGACTGAGCAGAGATCTCTAGCATGGCTTTTTAGATAAGGAAGACAGAGTTAGCAAATCTAAGTACAAAGTGTCCAGTTAAATTTGAATTTCTGATAAACAATGAATAAATTTCTATTGTAAGTATATATTGGTATACTTTAGTGTAAGTATACTAAAAATATTGCATGGGACACATATAAAAATTTATTTACTGCTTATCTGAAAATAAAATTTAGCTGAATATCTTGTATTTTTTTTTTCCTGACAGTCCTATCTTCATAGTTGTCATGAACTGAGACAACAGGCTAGGCTTTTTTTCCTCCCCAAAGTAAAAAGTCTTTAAATGCAGGCACCCCATAGAAGAAGGGAAAACTAATGTGAGGCAGTAATTTTGGCCAAAGACAACTCTTGGAGGTGATGTTAACTGTGAGTAGTTAGCAGCCATTATTCTTGAAAGGATAAGTCCCTCTATTTTGGACAGAAGGACTGGGAAGTTCTTGGTCTTTTTAACTATTTGTGTGGGAGGAGAAGGAAGAGAAGGAAGCGAGGAGCAATGGAAGAGGGAGAGGGAGAAGGAGAGAGAGGGAGAGGGAGAGGAGAACGAATATGTGGCAGGAATTTTTTTTTTTTTTTGCTTTCTGATCTGGGCAAGGTACACATAATTAATCTCAGCATTTTACTGCAGTAAAACTATAATGAAAAGTATAATAAAGACAAACCAGCATAAACTTAGGCTTTCATTAGGAATTCTTGGTCTCACCAGATCAGTGAATCTTCCTCAGCTTACTATAGTCCTGGTCTTAGAGCTTTGGGACTAGAACAAGTTTATTAACTACACCGTTCTGAAAGCCAAGCAAACAGACTCCCAGATTAGCTATACAGCTAACTGTACTACCACATTGATATCTAAAGCAATCTGTAGGTTCAATTTTTTTTCTCTCTAAAGTACTTGAAAGTTTTTGGAAAAATGTAACTTTGAAGACCATTGCTTATGCTTTCATTATGCAAAAGTAACATTATGCATAAGCAACAACAATTACAGATGTTACTCTAATCTGCATTATTCCATTATTATGCAAAAGTTATACATGGAAAGATATAGTCACTGCCTAAATGAGACAGAAATAACAATATATTTCATGACAAAATCATACCCATTAGCTTACTTATCAGTGCAATTCATTGAAATATAATAACAGTGAAATTGATGCAGTGTGTTTTGTGGGGTAGCTAAAACTAAAATAGGTTAAAGAATTAAAATATTTAAAAATATATCCAATATATTTGCACACCCTGTACAGCATGGCAACTATAGTTAATAATACAGTATCATATATCTGAAGGTTCTCAAGAGAGAATAGATCTTAAAAATTCTCATTATAAAAACTATCTCTGATGATGAATATTAACTGGGTTTGTTGTGGTGATCCTTTGCAATATATACATGTATCAAATCATTCTGCTGTTTACTTGAAACTCACAAAATATTGTATGTCCACTATTTATCAATTTAAAAAAAAACAAAGAGAAGGAGTTCCAAATCAATAATCTTTGCTCTCACCTCAAAAAACTGAAAAAAATAAGAGAAAATAAACTCATAGGAAGTTGAAGAGATGATTTTTTTAATATGTGAAACAAAGAATAATTGACATAATAACTTCCTTTTGCATAAACAGGTAGGTTTATTAAATGACTATGAAGAAGCTGATCATAAACATCTCATATGAACCTTTTATTCATAGATCAAAGTATTAGAAGAAAGGGAACATAAACATAACTATCCAACTGATTCCTTCTTAGCCATAAGCAAATCCACAAATAACTCATGTTAGAAATCGATCCTGTTAGAATTTGAAAACAAACCAAAGGAACTGGATGCTATTCTCTTTAATTCCATATTTTGTCTAGTTGTTATAAGAATTAATAAAAAATCATCTCAGATCAGTGGTTCTCAACTGGATATGATTTTGCCCCTTGGGAGATATTTGGTATTGTATGGAGACGTTTTTGATTGCTACAAATGGAGAAGAGGGGGGCTGCTACTGATATCTAGTGGGTAGAGGCCAGACATATGCTACCCATCGTGAAACTTATGAGATAATCCCCCACAGGAAGAATTACATGCTTCTAAATGTCAACTATGTTGGGACTGGAAAACCTTATTCAATTTATCCAAAATGTTAAGCAAATATTCATCATTTGAGAATAAATCTCTACTAAGCGTATTCATAGCTTGGAACACAGCCATCAGTCCATTTCTTTAGTTAACTACTCATTTATTTATATTTTAAAATGCTTATTTATTTTGTGAGAGGGAGAGAGCACTCTGAGGAGGGGCAGAGAGAGAGAGAGGGAGAGAAAGAGCCCTAAACAGGCTCAGCACTCTCAGCACATAGCTGGATACAGGACTCCAGTCCACAAATTGTGAGATCATGACCTGAGCCTAAATCAAGATCTGGACACTTAACCAACTGAGCCACCCAGATGCCTCAAAGTCACCTACTCATTTAAAAAATATTTTTTGAACATTTATTATATGTTAAGTACAATGTTACATGTTGAGGACACCTTAGGATGAAGACAATGGTATAACACTATCCTCATTATGTTCCTTTAAATTTTACAGTGCACCTTTTCTGTTGATTGACTATCTGGGATTAGTACACCAACTAATAAATACAAAAATGCCATTTGTACTAATGGTGCTATTAGGCAGTTGGCAATGGAACCTACAAAAAGAAACATGTTTCAAAGACCATTCTAACTAGAGATTTATATTTCATCTTCAACTAATTAAATTCTACAAAAAATGAGCAAAGTTTTAAATGTTTTTATTTTATGAAGAAGACTGCTATTCTGATTTGAGCATTTGTGATTATGACCAAAAAATATCAGAAGCACTGAATTTTAAAATGTGTAAAACAATAATTGTGTTAAGCCTCAGAAATAGCAAGTACACTGTAAATATGTGGTTAGTAAATACAGAACATATAGGAATAATCCTTGCACAATATACATTATACATGGTTTCCTCTTTTTTTATACATATCACATAACCAAACTTCTGTAAGATATTTGTATATTTTCTTACTTAAATTATAAATGGAGGAATTAACCCCTGATTCCTTTATGTCATAACTAGAAAATGTATTTTAGAATTAAGTTTGTAAAATTAATATACTTCATAGAAGATGGGGACTCATTTTTCTAATCCATCTGCTACATGTGAAATAAAAAAGGAAACAAAGTAAATAGTCTATTCGTTGGTTACCATCTCCCCCTTGGAGAAAAGAAATGTTATGAAATGAAGAGTATATAAGTTCAACAGAGATCAGCCTATCACTGCTTAGGATTTAATAAAGACTATAAAGAGTGTGGGTACAGTTATATTTTGTAATGTCTTTTCCAATATAAATATTGTGGGTATCATTATATTCTGTGATGTCTTTTCCAAAGCCAATTTCCTAGTAATAATATCGAAATACAATGAAAGAAATTAAATCCTTTTGATCCCCCCACTCAGAATGTTTATGCATCAGTGCAAATAGTTATTGTCTACCAATACAAGTGATATTTTGATGGTGATGTTCCTAATTTTCTATGCCCTAATTATCAACTCCTGAATCCCCTAGCACTCACATCTATTGATAAGTTCTGGGCAGTTCATAAGGTTTGGGTGGTAATTCTTGTCAAAGCACTCAGATCAGTAAATTTCCTTATTTTGATATTTCTATGATTACTTCCAACAAATTATCAGTGACATTTAAGAGAAGAAATGAGGAACATAATTTAACTCTGTGTAGTTCCTAAATTTAGTTATTTCACTTATATTTAGTTTTGGATTTCTACCTCTTTGACCTAAGAAGCAAGTAAAATTTGTGTGAAACAACAAAGCTTAACATGAGTCCACCTAGTCATCTTTAGGGGTTTAGGTTATATCAGGAGTGCTATGGAAGTTTTGTTTTGTTTTATTTTCCAAAAGGAAAATACTTTATAAAACTAGTAGAAAAATGTTCTAAAATGGCATATTTTACCTGTTAGTAAAGCAAATCTATGTCGATGCTTTTGGATATTTGATATATTATACTCGATGACATAGGGAAAAAAAGGAATATTTTGGGAGACCTGCTAATTATAGAAATCTACCATGTGTCAATCAAGTCTCCTTTGGGTATATAAAAATTACTTATTCAGTTTGTATTTTAGAATGTATTTTACAAGGTTTTTCAAATAACAAAAGAAAATAGTGAAATTTACATGCAAAGGAGACTTAGAAAGAACCTCATGAATAAAGACAAAAATAATACAAAATTGTAACTGATCTGCTAAAAACAAATAGAAACAGACCTATCTTCTGACTGGATCTAGTGAGATCTGACAAAAGATAAAATATCAATTCAAAGGACTGCAAAAAACGATAGAAGCTTGAGGCAGCAATCTGAGACACAGATCTTCATTCAGAATGAATTTAGATTCTGCAAGAAAGGTAAATCAATACCAACACGCTCCCTCTTGCAGCATTATTCAAATCTGTCAGTCACTGTATCTAAGTGAGTCAAGAACAAAATATACTAAATGATTCACCTGTACAGAAAAATAGTTTACCTTCTTCCTACATAAATAAAAGTTTGAATTTTTTGAAATTATTC
Organism: Helogale parvula; assembly: GCA_004023845.1. NCBI lineage: Eukaryota > Metazoa > Chordata > Mammalia > Carnivora > Herpestidae > Helogale > Helogale parvula. The sequence continues at coordinate 577,291 of PJEM01000229.1, forward strand.
TGACTCTAAATCAGAAGAATGGGTCCATTCAAACTGTATATAAATTGTTTCTTTTTAGAGTTATAACTCTATGTAACCTCTGTGAAAAGTATTCTGACCAGGGGCCCCTGGGTGGCTCAGTCAGTTAAGCCTCTCACTTTCGCTGAGGTCATTATCTCAGGTCATGATCTCTTGGTTTGTGAGTTCAACCCCTCATCAGGCTCTGTGCAGCCAGCCTGGAGCCTGTCTCAGATTCTGTGTCTCTGAGTCTCCGTCTCTCTGTCTCTCTGTCTCTCTGTCTCTCTCTCTCTCTCTCTGCCCCTCCCCCACTCACGTTCTGTCTCTCTCTCTCTCTCTCATGAAAATAAACATTAAATTTTTTTAAAAAAGTATTGTGACCATAGAAATTGTGAACTAGCTATTGCGCTATATTTGGATGGTAATACTATTAGTTGTCCCTACTACATGTCCAAGACTTGGAGACGTGAAATAAACAAATGTCTAGCAAAAAAAAAAAAAAAAAAAAAAAGGGAGGGGGAATGATGGAGGATAGAAAATAATATCATTGAAAACAGAAACACAAATTGCTCTTTGTGGCAGGTTTCAAACGGCTGAAAATGAGACACTGGGAAGCTCAATGGACCACATTGCATGAGAGTATAGTGACTTGCTACAGCGTAACAGGGACAATACTTTTAAGGAGGTAAAATTTATGTACATCGTCAGAGTTGCCATTGCCAAGATATAAAAATTCAAATAATGAATACAATTACTCTAAGGTCTTCCATAATTGGCTTATGCCTATAAAAATTATATTATCAAAAGACTGTTTTGTATCCAAATTGGCACAACAGAAAAAAAAGCTTTAGCTTTGTTTTTAAAAATTTTTTTAAGTACTATATTTCAATCAATCTGATCCTTTTACTAACAGGTTAAGTGAGACAGATTTTAAATGATTTTTCTTCTGTTACCTTAAGAGCTGTGGGAAACAACTATTAGTTTGAACTTCTAACCCTCAGCACTCTAGATATTTTGAGCTGCATAATTTCTTCTTAGGGGGCGAGAAGGGACTATTCTGTGCGTTGCAAAATTTGTAGAAGCATCACTGTCCTCCACCCACTAGATGCTGGTAGTACTTTGCTACCAGTTATGACCACCAAAAAACTTCTACGCTTTGTCAAATGTCCCAAGGGAGGGGATGCCTGGGTGGCTCAGTCGATTGAGCATGGAACTCTTGTTTTTGGCTCAGGCATAGTCTCATGGTTCATGAATTTGAGCCCCACGTAGGGTCCGGTGCTGACAGTGTGGACCCTGCTTGGCATGCTCTCTCTATCTCTCTTTCTCTGTCTCTCTTGCACGCTCTCTATCTCTCAAAACAAACTTTAAAAATAAAGTCAAAAGTTAAGAATATTAATATAAATGTATCAATGCACTGAACAAATGCTTGTTAAGTGTTAAGCATGTTGGATAAATAAACATATTTAAGCAATCTAGACAAATGCACGTTATATGCAAATTGGAAAACAGTGGACAGAAATATCAAGATTGGTTTACTACGGCGATCACCTTTTGCTTTGGTGTGTTTATACAGAAACAAAGTACTGAGGTAAACTAGAACATGTGAATTAGTGAAAAGAGTATAAAATTATAAAAACTGTTTAACATTGTAGCGTTATTGAATTTGTTAATATTAAAATGATTACAAATCCATGAAAATGCCTAAATATAAAATAATATTTAATTTTGGAACTTGCTAGCAATCATCACATTGTGTCATAACAAGTTTCACTTCTTCCCATGGAGAATGTGAGGAGGAGCATTTCCCTAAGAAGAACATGGTCAAACTGTATGATTCCAATGGTACACATTCTGGAAAAGGCAAAATTATGGAGACAAGAAAAAGATTAGTAGTTGCCAGTAGCAAACATGGGGAAAGATAGAGGAAAAAATAAGTCACTGAAAGATTTCACATTTCAGCTCTGACATGTAAAGAGATTGAAAGTCACCACTTCCCTCTTTACAATAAGGGAAATTAAACAAACTGAAAATCAGCACCTTTGGTGAACATAGTCGCAGCCAAAATCTGCCTATCAGGAGCAGATGCTGGTGGAGCCATATCTTGAAGAAACACATTAATGGCATTTTTGACAAATTATTGGAAGCTGAATACGGAATAGCATAAAAATGAGACAATTTTGTGAGGAAGTCTTGTAGGAAAGAAGTCCAAATGGCCATGGGTTTTCCCTCTAGAAACCACACCAGGCTCTCATACTGAAGTTTGAGAAAGATACTTTCATGACCCCTAAAGATTGAGAAAAAAGATAGATTTTTGTGAAATACGCCTACAGCCTTCCTTAAACACAAGCTTACCAGTAAAGAAGGGGTTTCCTTACACCCCAATAAACTTCCATTTCTTTCAGCAGGAAAACAAAACAAAACAAAACAAACAAACCAAAAAAAACCAGTCAACAGGGGTCAGATACTTAAGGAAATAGATTAAGAACACTGAAGGCTGGGAAGAGATTAAGGAGAAGAGAGGGAAAAAGCTAGGCTATTGGAGAAAAACTTGCACATTAAACACAGGCCCACTGGGAGACTGGGAGATGATAGAATGCCCCTCCCATACCTCACCACAGAGAGGGCCTCACTGTAATAAGAGTGGCTTGTTAAAGGTAAACACTGGTGAAAACATGAGTGACTACTACAGTAGGGGAAAAACCTGAACAGCATTTCGTTTGTGCAGAGGTGGCTTGGTGTTTTTAAGAGAGACTGTGGGAAGGGAATAGGCTCAGAAGAGTCAGAAAAGGGAAAATGACTGTGGTTTTGTAAATGTGATTGGTGGTAAGTGTAAATGTGGTTACGTCAGCTGTGTTTGTTAGCTGGCACTTCTCTAAGTTAGGATGCTGTCTTCCCACAGAAACCATGAAAAAGTGGCCGCCACTTCTTGGTGACTACATTTCAAAAGAAAGGTTCTCAATTTCTTAAGAAAGATACTTTTTAAATTGTAAAAGATACATATTCACAATTTTAAGCCATTTTTAGTAAATGCAGTTAAACAAAGGAGGCCAGGGACCTATCACATGTTCTCTAAAAGAAACAGTAAATTTTCATAGCAGCTTTGACCTTTTTTTTGGGCAGCATTTTAGACTGGGGGGCTGAAACCATCTTGGGGACACAGCTTCATGCTGCAGAGAAACCAGGTTAGTTTTTGCTTGTCTGTTATTTCAGCCGTTTAGAGAAAATGCGTATGTGCCAAGAGTTCTCGAGATTACAGCTATTTAAGATTATAGCTGAAAGAGCTACAAGGCACACTCTGAGTACGAGTACCTAAAGAGCCCCAGTCAAGAAGGCAGACACACACAAAGTCAATAACGGGCTTTGAAGCTTCTGGTATCTATGGTTATAGGAAACTTTAAACACAGTTGAACCTCTAACCACGTTAATATAAAATCTCACATTAAAGGCCTATATATCTCATTACCCAATAAAACATGCCTGGCTTTCACCCAAAACTTCAAGGCATGTTAAAAGGCAAGGAAAACACTGTAAAGAGAAAAAGTGAGCATCACCACCAGACTTAGGTATGACAAAGATGTTGAGTTGCGAGCCTGAAATATTAAGGTAATTGTGATTGATTAATGTATTAAATACTTGAATAGAAAATGTAGGAAGCATGCAAGAACAGATAAGCAATATAAGCAGAGAGATGGCAACTCTAATACAAAATTGAAAGGAATACTAGAAATAGTAATTTCAAAAATGCACTATAATAAAAATTAAGAATGTTTTTATGAGTGAGATGCCTGGATGGCTCAGTCCGTTAAGCATATGACTTTGGTCAGGACATGATCTCACAGTCCGTGGGTTCGAGCCCCGTGTCGGGCCCTGTGATGATGGCTTGATTCTGTGTCTTTCTCTCTCTCTGTCCCTTTCCATTCGCACTGTCTCACTGTCTCAATAATAAACATTAAAAAAAAAAAGAAAAGAAAAGAATGTTTTGACACAGATGCAGAAAGAATCAAGGAGCTGGAAAATATGTCAATAGAATTTTTCCAAACTGAAATTCAAAGAGGAAAACAAAAGGATAAGAAACAACAGCAAGCAAATAAATTCTTTATCTCTGAAGAGTAAAACAACTTCATAAAGTTTAATACATGTATAACTGAAATAAAAGAAGGAGAAAAAGGAGCTAAAGTGCATAATAAATACTTCTAGTAGTAATGGCCAAACACATTGAAAACATGTGGTAAGTAAAAGAAATCAGTCACAAAGGAACACATATCATATGATTCCAATCATATGAATGTCAGCGTGGAGAAATCTGGATAAGGACAGAAAGGTTAGTGGTAACCTCGAGCAGAGGGGAGATGATGGTGGTCAGTAGTGCTGTCTAAGAGCGCAGGGTTTTCTCTTTGAAATGAAAGAAATGCTCTAAAATTAACTTTGTGATGGTAGAACATACTGTACCTAGACTGAAAACCATTGAATTGTACACCTTCAGTGCATGAGTTTTATACTCTATAAATTGTAGCTCAACAAAGTTATTAAAAATAAAAGTAAATATTTAAAATTAGTGATTCCAAACCTTCCAAATTACTGACAAAACACCAAACCACAGGTGTAGGAAATTCAGAGAATGCTAAACAGGATAAACACCAAAACAGAATAAAATGGAGGAAAAACAACCTAAAAAATCATAATCAAGTAACAGAAAACCAAAAACAGTGAGGAAATTTTGAAAGAAGGCGGGGAGGAAGCAGGCCTGTTAGATATCAATGCAGAAGCACAAGAATTACAGCTGACTTCTCCTCAGAAACAATGCAAATAAAGGAACATATTGAGGTTCAAAACCATATATCTGTAATTCTCTATCCATTGAAATTATGCATCAAAAATTAAGGGAAAATAGACTTTCTTAGACAAACAAAAATTGTCAAAATTTATTTCTAGCAGTCCTTCCCTGCAAGTAACATTTAAGATTCTTCAGGCATAAAAAAACAATATTGTAAGTCAGAAACTTGGATGCACAAACAGGGGGGAAAGCATTGTCGTTTCCCGGTGCCCGGGGCCGCTCTCCGCCAGTCCGTCCGCTTCCACCCCGGGTTGGGCCGGCACTTGCGGGTGCTGCAGTGTGCTAGCTCGCCAGGTCCAGGCGCGCTCGTCCCAGGCTTTGAGCGCACCTCTGTCAGGGGTCCTTCTCCTGAGGGAGGGAGAGAAAAGGCAGGAGAGGGGGACTCGGAGAGTAAAGACAGAACTCACGGTTTCCGATCAGGCAAAAGAGAGAGAGCTTTATTCAGAAAACTGTCTCTTATAAAGGTTCCAAGGCGGGAAAACAAGGCAGCTGACCTAGGTCGGTTGCTAGGAAACACGGTTAAGGGATTAAGACTGGAGTAAAAGAGGAACCAGACTAAAGTGTTTTAGCACAGCGTCTGAGGGGCTGATACTACCCTGCCTGCAGGCAGTTGATCTTTGGTCTTTTGGCTTCTCTGACAGGGAGTGGCGCTCCCCTGCCTATTTTGCAACTCTCCTCAGGGAGTGACAAATCTGGCTAGCAAATGGCCAAGCATCTGAGGTCTTTGCTGCTCCCCACAAAGCATCAAAGAAAAAATAAATAAAGATAAACAAAATACTTTATTTCTTACTTGTATTCATCTAAAAGAACATTCTTTATTTAAAATAACAATAGTAACAATGTATTACAAGGTTATTCAAGCATATGGGACAAGTGAAATGAATGACAGCAATGTCACGGGATGGGATATAGGAATTGGGAATACGATGTTATAAATTATCTGCACTACACATGACAGAGGATAGTGTTATTGAAGCTGTACTTAAATTAGTTAAAAATATATATTGTAAACTCTAGAATAAGTACTTAAAATTTCAAAAAAGAAATATATTCAATAGCCTAAGATAATAAAATAGAAACATAAAATTATAAAATGCTCAATTAATACCAGAGATTGCAAAATTATAGGAAGTTAAATATAGCAATGTAATAAATTTAAAAAGCTACATACATGCTAGATATTAACCCAATTTTAAAAATAAACACTTTATTATTATTTGTCTTTTATCTTTTTTTTTAGAGAGAGCATGATAGGTGAGGAGAGGGGCAGAGAGAGAGAAAGAGAGAGAGAAAATATTAAGCAGGCTCTACACTCAGCACGGAGGGGCTGAATCCCACAACACTGGGATCATGACCTGAGCCGAAATCAAGAATTGAAAGCTCAACGAACTGAGCCACCCAGCACCCCCTAAATAATATTTTAAATGTGTAAATATACATATTAGAAAAAAGTGATTGTCAGGGTGGCTAGAAAAGACAAAATCCAAATGTATATTGACTACAAGAAACTCGTTTTAAACATAAAGATTTACATGTGCTAGAAGTAAAATAATGGTGCAAGATATACCAGTTAATAATAAGAACAAGAAAGTTGACAAAAGTATATCAATTAAATAAATCAATCTTTAAAAGTCCATTCACCAAGAAAATACAATCCTAAATGTGTCTGCACCTAATAGCAGCCAAAAAATGTAAGACAAAAACTTACAGTAGTGAAAGAAGAAATGGACAAAGCCATTATTGTAATTAGAGAATTCAGTATCCCTTTGTCAGTACATAGTAGATCAAACAGGCCAAAAATAAATGAGAATATAAAAGACCTAAAGAGAACTATTAGTCAACTTGATCCAATTTACAGTTAAAGGATACTACATCCAACACAAAATTACAAATTCTTCTCAAACTCACATGGAACATTATCTGAGATAGTCCACATTATGGGCCATAAAGTACACCTGAACAAATCTAAAAGGATAGAAATCATGCAAAGTATAGTCTCAGACCATGAAGACATTAAATTAGAAAACAATAGCAGAAAAGTGCTTGAAAAATTCCCAAATATATGGAGAATAAACAGTGCATTTATAAATGACACATAGATCAAAGAAGTCTTAAGAGAATTTAAGACAATGATCTGAACAAAAAGAATATGAAAATAGAACTTGTCAAAATCTGTGGAATGCAGGAGAGGAGACTGTGCTTAAAAGGAAAATTATAGCATGAATACTGATACTAGGTGATATTTAAATTAAATAATTTAATCTCTCACTTTAGGAAACTAGAGGAAAGAGAGCCATGTAAGACTAAAGTAAACAGAGTAAAAGAAACAATGAAAATTTGAGGAAAAAGTCAATTAAATTGGAAGAAAAGAAAATAATAGAGAAAATCAATGTAATGAAAAATGATTCTTAAAAATATCAATTAAATTGAAAAACAAAAATGATTTTGGTAGCATTTTTCTAACCTATTAATTTAACATAAATAGTGTATAAGACCATTTAAAATGACATATCAATGTTTTTAGCCCAACCCCCTCCCACCTCTCCTCCCGCAACCTTCAGTTTGTTCTCTGTATTTAAGAGTCTCTTATGATTTGTTTCCCTCTCTTCTTTTATTGCCACTTCCCCTATGTTCATCTGTTTCGTTTCTTAAATTCCACACATGAGGAAAATCATATGGTATTTGTATTTCTCTGACTGACTTATTTTGCTTAGCGTAGTACACTCTAGTTTCATCCACATCGTTGCATGAGGCAAGATTTCATTCTTTTTGATGGCTTCAAGATACAAATTTAAGGGTGCCTCATTCTTATTGACTGACTCAAATAGTCTCCTGGAGGAATTTCTAAAATGCTGAGAGAAAACTACAGTTGCATATATTTAACTAGTATCTGTCAGACCTGTTTGGATTATAAAGCACACGCCCACAATTTGATCTCACCAACCACCAGGCAGCAGCTTCAGTGTTCAGAGTTGCAGCCATCTCTGTGACTGTCACTAGATATCTGGTGCAGAAAAGTGTCTCTCCTCCTTTTCCCGTTCTTTTTTTGTTCTTCTTACACATGGTTGACTTTAACATTCTAGCTCTAGTTTCATCAGTAAAAGGCTAGTTTAATTATACTTGTGATTTTACCCTCACCCTAATTAGTTTTTTAATAGAACAAGACCAGGGCCCCTGGGTGGCTCAGTGAGGTAAGCCTCCAGCTTTGGCTTTGGTCATGATCATGGTTGGTGGGTTCAAGCCCCATGTCAGACCCAAGTCAGATTTTGTGTCTCCCTCTCTCTGCCCCTTAGTGCGCGCTCTCTCTCTGTCTCTTTCTGTCTCTGTCTCTCTGTCTCTCTCTCAAAAATAAATAAATATTTAAAAAAGAACAAGACCATTGTCTCCAACTCAGTTTTATCACTTTATTAATTCTTCAATTTATAGATTATCTTATTTTTTAATGTATTTTTATTTATTTTTGAGAGAAAGAGAGAGTTAATGTTAGCAGGGGAGGGTCAGAGAGAGAGGGAAACACAGAATCTGAAGCAGGCTCCAGGCTCTGAGCTAGCTGTCAGCACAGAGCCCGACGCAGAGCTCGAACCCACGAACCATGAGATCATGACTTGAGCCGAAGCCAGATGCTCAACTGACTGAGCCACTCAGGTGCACCTTATTTTTTAAATTCAAGTATAAAATAACACTTAAATGCATTCCCATATGAACCTGTGAATAGAGAAAACTCAGCAGACATGTGAAACTCAGTTTAGAACTTTCTAAAGGTGAATTTTGCTAGAGGTTAAGAAAGGGTGTGCAAAACCCTCTGTTTTTGATATTAATGAAAATAAAATATTTCAGGTAGTTATCTATAGAGAGAATAGACATAAACTCTAACCAAAAATAGTGAGGTAAATAATTCACATTAAATTCTCAAGTGATTCATATAATTTTGGAAACAGAAAAATTATTCTGTGTATGTTTTCATTGTTCTCAGCAAAAAAAAAACCTCAAGTATTTGGGCCTACCAAAATAAAACACAAATTATAAGTAAGCAAATAAATACTTTCAAAAATTGAAGAAATCTGAAGCTATTATATTTTCTTCAGACTTTACTCAACAAACATTCATATGATCAATTAACATTTACTTTTCATTAGTAAAGATGATTCTAAATTACACTTAATAGGGAAACCACATAATTTAAGATTGGTAATTAAGTGTTCGTTTTTCAGATTCAACCAATTATAAACACATAAAGGCGCCTTCTTCACAGAGTTTTGGCTTTAGAACCCCTTTTGTATTGTAGTGTAGTCTTTTAATTATGAAAGCTTATGTTGACTTAAAATCCTGGCATACAAAGGAATTTTTTTATGCACATCATAAAGATAAATGCAGTAGGTAGGTTTTGATGATGGTAAAGATATTAAATAAGGTTATAAAAGTAACTGTTGCATTGTATGTGTGAAATAAAAGTACTCTTTAGGAAAAGAGGATAAAGTCTGTGCTGTTTAAAGAAAAAAATATGCACATATTGAGATTAGAGGGGTTTGCAAGAAAATTGTTGTTCTAGAAATTGCTGAACAAGCAAAAAGCTGTAACTAGTTTTTTTTTTTTTTTAATTTTTTAAAGTTTGTTTATCAAGAGAGAAAGAGAGGAAGGGTGGGTGGGGGAGAGAGAGAAAGAGATAGAGTGAGAGAGAGAGAGAGAGAGAGTGCACACAAACTGGGGAGCAGCAGAGAAAAAGAGAGACAGAGTCTTAAGCAGGCTCCTGCCATCAGTGTAGCACCTGATGCGGGGCTCAAACTCGCAGACTGTGAGATCATGGCCTGAGCCAAGATCAAGATTTGAATGCTTAACTTACTATGCTACTCAGGAGCCAGTTTTGTTTTGTTTTGTTTTTAATTTCAGAGAAAGATGTTTTTAGATATCTTTCTTTATGTTCCTAAGATATTGTTGAAGCTATGAATTACATCAATAATTAAATATTTTAATTGTATATGCTACACAGTACATTTTTTTGTAGCAGGTAAGTAGTAAAAGTTATTAAATTGCCCTTAATCTATATGTGTTACTGCATCTTCCACATGTTCAAACTTTCACCTAAATATATTCTCATATATGGTGACTGAAAATTAAAAAAATAATTCTGATTGAATAAAAAAACCTTTTTATTGTCAAACCCAGGAAAAGTTAAAAATGTTAAATTCACTCAGAAGTTAATACATAAGTGCTAGACATAAACACATGTGGAGCATTTAGTATGTGCAAGACATTGTTCAAAAGTAGTTTGTAAATAATGTCTCATTTAATTCTCACAAAAATGCTTTGAACTTGGTCCCACTGGTATCTCAAGGCTGCAGAACAACTAACCACCTTATCCAAGACTGACCAGCTAGTAGATAGTAGTTCTTGAGTTTGGATCCAGAAAATGAATCAAGAATTTGGTTCTTTCTCAACAAGCAACACTGCCTCCCAAAAAGAATTCTGCTACACTTTTTAAAAGAGATTAAAATCCAAAATAAAATTATCTTGGCCTTTGGAGATAACGTTCAAATTCCAAAATTCTTAAGTTATATCAAAATCCAAGAATCATCCTTTCCAAACTCATTTTCTGGTCAGCCTGGAGGTGACAGAAAAGGACATTGTGAACCTTTAATCTTATACCAGTTGATTGGTCAAATGTGAGTATCTCACTTATTTATTATTTTTAAAAAACACTTTAACATTTATTTATTTTTATGAGAAACAGATACAGAGCATGAGTGGGGGGGTCAGAGAGAGAGAGGGAGGGAGACACAGATTCTGAAGCTGGCTCCAGGCTCTGAGCTGTCAGCTCTGAGCTGATGCAGTGCTCAAACTCACGAACCATGAGATCATGACCTGAGCCAAAGTCAGACACTTAAGCAACGGGGCCACCCAGGTGCCCCTCAAGCGTCTCATTTATTCTTTCCAAATAAGACAAAAAAAAATCACCATTATCTTCTCCCACTCAATACCATTAAGATTTAGAAAAGTAGCCTGCAACCCAGTCATAAGGCCCTATCTTAGTTATCCCAGGTAAAATAATGTTCCCAGAACTGTTATACATATTAGAGACCAAGGCAGAAATTTAGTGGTAAAGAGAGAATTAACTTTGTCAGGATCATGAGCACAGTTATCAATGGATAAAAGTTTTATAAATATAAAACCTCTAAATTTATACTTATTTTGATACATGTCTCATTACCATGCTGGTTTTGTACTAGGTGTGTGCAATATCTGTGGATTGATTCCACCTGTGCAGATGAATCATAGCTACCTTTTTTTTTTTTTTTTGCAAATTTTAGAAATTTGTCATACCGATCTCCAGAGTGGTCACACCAGTTTGCTGCAGAGGGCTCCCCTTTCTCTGTATCCTCACCAACACCTGTAGTTTCTTGTGTTGTTAATTTTAGCCATTCTAACAAATGCATGGTGGTATCTCATCATGGTTTTGATTTATATTTCTCTGATGATAAGTGATGTTGAGCATCTTTTCATGTGTCTGTTAGCCACCTGGGTGCCTTCTTTGGAAAACTGTCTATCAGGTCTTCTGCACATTGTTTGACTGGATTAATTGTTTTTTGGATCTTGACTTTGATAAGTTCAGTATAAATACTGGATACTAACCCTTAATCAGATTTTTCATTTGCAAATGTCTGCTCCCATTCTGTAGGCTCCCTTCTTACTTTTATTGTTTTCTTTGCTGTGTAGACTTTTTTTTATCTTGATGAAGTCCCAATAGTTCATTTTTGCTTTTGTTTGCCCTGCCTCTGGTGACATGTCTTGTAAGAAGTTGCTCTGGCCAATGTCCAAGAGGTTGGTGCCTGTCTTCTCTAGGATTTTATTGTTTTCATATCTTCCATTTAGGTCTTTCATCTATTTTGAATTTTTTGTGTGTGCATGAGGTAAGAGATTGGTCCGGCTTCGTTGTTCTGCGTGTTGCTGTCCTGTTTTCCCAATACCAATTGTTGAAGAGATTGTCTTTTTTCCATTGGATATTCTTTCCTCCTTTGTCGAAGATGAGTTGACCTTGTCGCTATGGGTCCATTTTTGGGTTTTCTATTCTGTTCCATTGATCTATGCTGACTGCTTTTGTGCCACTACCACCTGTCTTGATGACTGCAGCTTTGTATCTGGAGCTTAAAGTCTGGAATCGTGATGTCTCCAGTTTTGTTTTTCTTTTCCAGGATTGCTTTAGTTCTTTAGGGTCTTTTGTGAATTTTAGAATTGTTTGTTCTAGTTCTGTGAAAAATGCTGGTAGTATTTTGATGGGGATTGCATTACATGTGTAGATTGCTTTGGTAGTAGAGTCAATCCTCTGAATTTTCTAATTGCTGTCAATCCCTTGCAGTACATTTCCTTTCAGACATCATAGTTTTTATCTTTCTCTTTTTTAAGAGTTTTTTTTTTAGTTCATTTATTTATTTATTTATTTATTTATTTAGAAAGAGCACACAGAAGCAGGGGAAGGAGAGAGAGGGACAGAAAGAGAATCCCAAGCAGGATCAAGTTGTCAGTTCAGACCCTGTTGCAGGATTCAATGCCTTGCACAAATGATGAGATCATGACCTGAGTCAAAATCAAGACTTGGACGCTTAACTGACTGAGCCACCCAGACATCTCTATAGTTTTCATCTTTTGAAGACATATAGGGTCCTTTCTGTATTTTCCATTATCATTTTCTTTTTTAAGTATATTTTAACTTACATCTCAGTTAGTTGGCATATAGTTAGCATATAGTTAAAAATTTAGTTAGCATATAGTATGCCGTATGTTATATAGTTAGTATATAGTATATAGACTATAGTATAGAGTATGAATAGTTAATATATAGTATACAGTATGGATGTTCCTCAAAAAGTTAAAAATCGAACTACCCTATGACAGCAACGCACTACTGGATATTTACTTAAAGGATACAAAACTACTTATCTGAAGAGGCACTTGCATTCTGATGTTTATAGCAGCATTATCAACAATAGTAGAACTATGGAGAGAGCTCAAATGTCCATTGACTGATGAATAGATAAAGAAGATGTGGTGCATATATGCAATAAAATATTACTTGGCCATCAAAAATAATAAAATTTTGTCATTTGCAACAGTATGGATGGGACTAGAGTATATTATGCTAAGTGAAGGATGTTAGTCAAAGAAAAAAACACTATATGATTTCACTCATATGTGGAATTTAAGAAACAAAAGAGATGAACACATGGAGGGGGAAGAGAAAGAGGGAAACAGATTTCGAGACTCTTAAAGATAGAGAACAGAGGGTTGAGGGAGAGGGGTGGGTTGGGAATGGGCTCGAGTGGTGATGGGTATTAAGGAGGGCACTTCTTATGATGAGCACTGGATGTTGTATGTAAGTGATGAATCACTGAATTCTACTCCTGAAATTAGTATTGCACTATATGTTAACTAACTCGAATTTAAATAAAATTTTGAAAAAAAATTGTCATGTTGACAAAGCCCCAGTTAACAGAAATAATTCAAGGTGTCTGTAATTAATATATAGTATATTCAGAACATCTTGATTTATGGGTCTTCTGAGTCCCATGTTTCTGGAACTTTACACATACTGCACTGAGGATGGGCTCGATTTCACATATTAGCCTCCACACTCTTATGAGTAAGCATTTTATTTTTTAACCTGAGGCACACTGGATGTTTCCTCCACCACTTGCTATGCAATTATTTAGACCTCTGAAACGCATTTCCAAATAGAGAATTTTACCCTAGTCCTCAGCTTTGATCAACTGAGGGATTTTTCCTAACAAACTTCCTAATTAAATTTACTTTCATAGCTTCCATCGAATACAAACCACCACCCACATCACTGCCACATACATTTCAAAACTCTGTGATTCCACCAGGTTTTAATGTTGCAGCATCACTTTTATATATGTCATATTCTACACTATGTGACAAGCCTTGTGCAATGACAACCAGTACCTTATTGAATAACTCAGCTAAATTAGGTTTATTCTGTGTGTAAGTCCATTTTTTTCCTTCTGTAAGGATGTAGGACTAATATAGTTTTCTATAATGGAATACAACCTTCATTTTGCTTTTTATTTTTTTTCCTGAGGGGGACAATATATTTGCATATCTAATATGCTCTCAATTATTTTTTATTTTTTGGATCTCTAGATTTTATTTTTCTAATTAATTAATTTTGAGTGAGAGAGATAGAGAGAGAGGGAGGCCACAAGTGGGGGAGGGGCAGAGAGAATTTGGGAGAGAATCCTAAGCAGGTTCTACACTGTCAGCATAGAGCTCAATGAGAGGCTAGATCCCACGAACTGTGATATCATAACCTGAGCTGAAATAAAAAATCTGACCCTTAACTTACTGAGGCACTCAGATGCCCCTATTTATTTATTTTGATAGAGAGCATGTAGTTGAGGGAGGGGCAGAGACACAGGGAGGGAAGAATTTCAAGCAGGCACTACCCTCAGTGCAGAGTCCAAGGCAGGGCTCAATCTCACGAGCCTGAGACCATGACCTAAGCTGAAATCAAGAGTCTGAGACTTAACCAACTGAGCTACCCAGGTATCCCTTGTTGGCTCTCTTTAATAAAATACTCACTTTAACCATCATAAGTTGAATGACTCTAAAGAGATATGCTCCCAACAAGCTCTCTATTGAGCCCACATGAAGATGCAACCTGTCTATTATGCTGATTTTATTTCAGTGTGTCTCATCTACCTTCCCATGGGTCCTAGTTCTACAGATTTCTGGGAACTTTTCTTTCCACTCAGTCTACAATTCTATTCCCACTTACAATAGCTATATAATCTTAAAAAGTATAGAGAAATGCAATTTCTTTCTAGTGTTTTTACATACTATTTATTTATTTAATAAAACTGTCACAAAATTTAAGGGGTGTTTCCCCAGTTACTGTTACTATGGATTCTCTATGTTTAGTTACAAAATATTGTCTCCCAATGTTTTTCTGGTTCCTGAATATCAGCTTTTACCTCTGGGCTCTTGGCTTTGGCTCTGGGCAACAGATATTTTTCATGCTGCACTTTGAAATCAGTGCCTTATGCTTAAAATATTGGCAAGCCTATCAAGGCCTAAAACATGACTAAGTCTTTATATTCTACACAGTTAAATTTTTTCCAAATCATTGTCCTAAGGAAAAGTGCACCCAACAACTCTGACCCTGCTGGCATTGGGCAGACCCATACCTTGTAAACACCCCATGCTATTGCTTGGAGGTCTTCTTGCCAGGTACCACATAGGGCAACTTAGTTGTGAAGCTTAGAAAAATTAGATGCCTTTGGAGTATTTCTTAAATCACCCTCTTCTTGATTACTAGGCACCTTTTCTCTTCCTAAAGCCACCCATTTGCTTCGTCAATATAATTTCTCTTCTCTTCTAACGCAGAGTTGTGAGAAGCCCAGGATACATCTCTAAAGCTTTCATCTTCTATATGTAGCCCCCAAAAGCTGCAGTCACTACAAAGTCTAAAGACTCACATCCAGGCCACAAACCTACAAACAAGTGCAGAACTGAAAATCTCATCCAGCCTTGCAGACTCTTATAAAATAGCAACAGTCTACAGTTAAATAAGTGCAAAGCCCAAGTATTGAATTCTGGCTCCCTAAAATCTTCTCTTCTCTTTATGTGTATTTGCCCTCCCAAATTCCATTCTTGATTTTATATCTTATTTTTTCAAAAACACAATTAAGTAACACTTAATGAGTAAGACCCCAATAAACGATTCCCCTTTTTTCTCACTTTAGTTTTGAACAACTTGAGAAATGAAACAAAGAGTAAGATGAAGGCCAAAATTTATTTTCTTATTTATTTTATTAAAATATAGATGTATTTATTATTGACAGAAGCTTATTTATGACTTACCAATAAAAGTGGAAGTATGGAGCTGATCTTTTTTTCTCCTTTCCAAATTCACCAGATGCTTAACATCCCTCTGAGAGGAACAAGGAAAGGGATGAGGAATTTGTGGAATTTATTTAGGAACATTCAGACAGTAGATTTCTTTCTCACAATTTAGTTCTTCTTTTCTATTTAGTTTTCAATACAGAAAAAGCAGGCATTTGAGTTGTTTACTTATAAAGGATAATAGGAGGTTTTTAGTTCCAAAATCTTTGCACATATCTAAGAAAAATATTATATTGCCTTCACACTCTCATTACACTTGACTATGCATAGAACTCTTGACACATATCTTGTTATTTAAACATAACTTTCATTGATAAATTTCTTTTAGTTATATTTTTATTTTATCCTATATTCATGTGAGTTCTTTCTTTAACAGTTTACAACTCAAACATGTTACCAGAATATATTTAATAATGCTTCTCACATGTTTTCCTCTAACATACTTCAAAATCTCAAATTTCAGACAAAAAAATGGCTTTATTACCCAGAATTTTTGAGTAAATGTTCTTTAATTATTTTCATTCTTTCTGTATATATATTTTTATATATATTTACTATATATATACATATAGTCTATGAGTCCTATCATAAGTAAATCAGATCAATGGAATATGGTCTTTTATAATAAATGCAGCCTCAGATTTCTTTAAGAATTTTATGAATTCATCTTAACAAGAACATGCTAGGCACACTTTGCCTCAGGACATTTATAGTGGCTGTTGCTTCTGCCTGAGATGCTCAGATAACTATTGGGATCAGTCTCTTTTCTCTGAACAAAGCCTTCAAAATCTTCTTACATGAATACAACCTCTCTTCTCTCTGGAATTTCAGATCTACTTACTCAGCTTTTATTGTTTTAAATAACATTAATTTATTATATAGTTGATTTGCTATATCTAATGTCTATTTTGTTTATTCTTTTTCAATGTCATAAGGCAGATATCATTTCTTTCTTTGACTTAATCCAAATGTCATATCTGTCTTGACCAAAGATGTGCTGAAAAAAATTAAATGAATGACTTTTTATTAATGTCTATATTATTTTCCATACAGTTTGGTTATTAATATAGATATCAGTAAATGTAATCAAAATTGATGCATTGACAAAATATGATTTTCCACCATTGTTCAAGACGACACATGATATCTATATTTTTGGTTAAGTGTTGAAAAATTTCCCTTCAGCGCACCTGGGTGGCTCAGTCGATTAGGCCTCTGACTTCGGCTCAGGTCAGATCTCACATTCCTGGGTTTGAGCCCCACGTCAGGCTCTGTGCTGACAACTAGCTCAGAGCCTGGAGCCTGCTTCCGGTTCTGTGTCTCCTTCTCTCTCTTCCCCTCCCCTCTCATGCTCTGTCTCTCTCTTTCAAAAATAAATAAAACATTAAAAAAACTCAAAAAAATAGAAAAGAAAAATTTCCCTTCAAACAGCTTATACTGCTTTATACTTCCTCTAATAGGTGTCTTTTATTCAATTTTTCTCATTCATGGTGATCATTATATTTTAATATCTATGTGACAGGCAAAACATTTTTATTTGTTAATTAATTTTTTCAACTTTTTTCTAGTTTTTCAATTTTGATTGAGCATCCTACTATGTGCCAAGTTGTGTCCCGTGTGCTAGAGAATAATATTCGACCTGCCAAATAATATCTTCACACTCATGAACCTTTGTAGTGCACAAGGTTAAGAAAAATTAATCAGTACAATGTCTGAGCTAAGTAGAAATATATCAGGATAATGGCTATGGTGGCAGTGATTGGGGAGCTATTTTGCTGAGATGAACAGAAAAATATTTAAACAAATAAGTTGAAAGCAGAGCGACAAGAAAGGGCCATCTTTGCAAAGATGGACAGAAACGGCAGAGAAAAGCACTCTAGCTGTGGGAGCAATTAATACCAAGGCAATGGGAAATTTTGGCACGTTTGAGAAACTTAAATAACATAAGAAAATCAAATAATAACCAGCCAATGGGCTAGGGAGAGTTTAGAGAGGGAATAAAATATGAAATCTGAAATTTATATAATTGTTGAAGAGTAGGGGATGATTCAGCAAGAGTAAAGAAACAGATAATGTTTTAGGTAGCTTTTTCATTTGCTGAATACCTAAGCATGACTAATGTAAGTATTCAAATACATTTAAGTATTTTGAACCATTTATCCAGAACCAAGTTCAGCAAATAAATAATGCTGTCAATTTTGAATTAGTTCTACTACTTTATTCAGGCTTTTGAATGATCAAAACATTCACATTCAGTATCAGTAGACTTTAATGGATTATTTCACTTTATTTATTATAAGTTGGAGGTATGTACACATTCCAGTAAAATTGGCCTCTTCTATATGATCCTTATTGTTTACCCCACTTTGAATAATCTTAAATGATTAATCTATTCAGATAGGAGATTTGCATGGAAACATATTTACACTTTAACATATACTGTATTTCTCAAAATTTAACATGCTTCTATATGAAAAGAAAATCCTTTATTTTTACATTAAAAAACAGAAGTTTATTTATTTTGAGGTAAAGGGAAAGAGAGAGAATGCTCTCAGAGGGACAGTGGGAGAGGAGAGAGAGAATCTCAAGCAGGCTCCATGCTGACAGTAGAGAGCCTGATAGGGGGCTCAAAATCACGAGCTGAGAGAGATCATGACCCGAGCTGAAACTGAGAGTCAGATGCTTAACCAACTGAACCACCCAGATGACCAGGAGAAAAAAATCCTTTAAAACATCTATTTTTGTTTACTTTTTAATAAAAACAATATTTTTTTTCTTAAGGAAAACATGGCTCTAGTAAAAGTGCCATGTCAATCAAAGTATATGTATCCCTTTCACTTGTTTGAAAAACCATTAAAGTTTAGACACATATAATTATTTAAATTTTTTTCCTTTCCCATGTTTTGTTTTGCACAAATTGAAATCATTTGTTATCAACTGAAATGTAGTAGAGACAATTTGTAGTAGATAAAAATCTCATAAATCAATTGAGAAGTAAGCTTTTATTCTTAGAGAAGATTAGAAAATAAATGGGGAATAGAAGTGTATATCAGCTAAGTGTTGGTATATTAAGATTTCAGTAGGGGCACCTGGGTGACTCAATCAGTTAAGAGTCCAGCTTTGGCTCAGGTCATGATCTCAAAGTTTGTGGGTTCAAGGCCCACATCAGGCTCTGTGCTGACACCTCAAAGCCTGGAGCCTGCTTTAGATTCTGTCTCAGTTTCTTTCTGCCCCTTCCCTGCTCACACTGTGTCTCTCTCTCTTGAATATAGACAAAACATTTTTTTAAAAAAGATCTCAATATGTTTGACACACATACTTTTTTGACAAAAAATCATCAATGTGTCTGTGTTTACAAGAATATATTTGAAAAAAACCTTTATAAGCCCTTGTTTTGGAGGAAACTTTCTAGTTATGATAAAGACTCAAAATTTATTTTATATCTTAGAAGGATGAGAAGTACAAGATAAAACTTACTAAGGAAGATATAGTAAGATATGTGAGAAAACATAGAAATCTTATGATAATTCTATTTCAATATGACAATCATTACTGAAAGCTTTTACTAAGGCCTTGAAAATATTGATCTTTGGCCTGAAAGACAGTGGTGTTGTCATTGTTGCCTAAAAGACCAATACAGCGGTTTATTGATGTTCTAGAGTCATTCTATGACTAATTGATTCACTGTGGATTTTTGAACATTTCATAGGCTTTTTACACTTTCTTACTGAACTTCAACTTGTATTAAATAATATAAAAAAATTTAAGTGCTTTCTTCATTTAAGAAGAAAGGGACCATATAAAATAAGAAGCCATATGGCATGTTATCACTGATATTACTGTTAATTTTATATTCCTGTGCTCTCATTGGTTAAATTATAAAGAAAAGTTTTGTCTCATATGAGATCAAGCTCAAGGTTCTAACCAGTATATTATAGATTTCTCTACCTTTCATAATATATGTCAAAAGTGGGACCAATATGTCCAGATTTGCTCCATTTCACAATAGTTTTTACTTCTATCAACATGATCCAAAATTGATCTCCAGACATAGAAACATTTTCACCAAGAGAAAAGAACACTTTTATCCATATTTGGTGAAATTATATAATTTTACCAGGATCTCTTAAGTAGAACATGGTAAAACTGAGATTAAAATATCACAGTCTTATATTAGAAATGAAATTAACAAAATATCTGCAAAGTCATCTTATGGCTATGAATGTGGTATCATGGTATAATATTTTAGCTATTCAGAGTCAAAGAAGCTGTTTAATTAAATTTTTAAATGAAAATATGAACAGTATTTGATTTTCTATATTTTTAGATATTCTTTTCATTTACTTTCATTCTTATGATGTTATAAACTACCTCGACTTTCTTAATTTCTTAAATAATTATTATTTTCTTTATCTGAAAATTATTCTTTAAAAGACAATTACACAATGATATTATTTTTATAATAGTTACTTTCAGGTGAAGGCAATTGTAAATTAAAAAGATTATAGTGGCATTATAAATTATTAGGTTTAGAAATTATTTTCCTTTCCTTAAAATTTCACGTTTCAAATAATACCTGTTAAAGGTTTTCAAAACACAATTACGTTATGACTTTTCAGACAATACCCCAACACCAATATCCTAATGCAGATAAACTCTTCAGTATGTGCAGTAAAATTAGTGGTATGGATTAAATAGTGCCACAATTTCTTGGTTTCAAAATCCAGGTGTATATGATTTGACTTATGTGCATGTTCAAAAAAAAATCTATGTATTTTATTTTGCAATGTATGTTCCAAGGAAGCAAGAATTTATAATTTATATCAAAGGCAAGTAAATGCCTTTAAACTCCTACAACAGCACTCTTAGTTATATAGTTTACTGTGTGTTGACTATAAGACCACTTGGAACTTCAAAGCTGAAATGTCTTATGCCCAAGTTCTAACTTTATGATGACTAAAATGTAAGAAATGGTCCTTCACTTCAGGTTTTAAAAATGACAGTCCAAAGATAAAAGCGAGTGATTGCAGTGATGTGGAAGAAGTATGTGCTTATGGAAAATTTATGGTGTGTACTACAAATGGCTATGATAGAAACTTCTCAATTTAAACCACTGTGTAGCTCCAGCTCAGATATGGTTTTAGGACTTCTGTCTTTTATGAAATACAGAAAGAGAAGTCTAAAAGTGCTTTCCATTTCTTTCATACAAACACGTTTTTATTTGTTAAAAATTACCCTAAATAATAGTTCCTTTATTAAATGTAATTTATTCAGTTCTACTCTAATTCATACCATCTCTTTCACTTCTCTTCAATAGAAAAATATAAACATTCCCATATAGGTCATTTTACTGGAGGAAATATTTAATATAGTTATTCTTGACATTCCACTAGACATTGAAACAGATGAACACAAAAACTTTAAACTTATGCTGTAATGTTAGCTTAGTGAGCAATATGGCTTTTCAGAATTCTCTAATTTTAAATCCAAGTGCAAGCACAAATGTCCAATGAGTAAGTGGGAACAAAAAAGCTTTGGAAAGCTAGGGGTGAAAATAATAACTAATATTTATTGAGTGCCTTTATATGTCAGCCACCCATCTAGATGGATATGTACTTACATGTATAGCTACTTAGTATTCAATTAAGCTCTCAGAAGGAGGATGCGATTTCTAACTTATCTTCTTTCACAATTGCCTTTTCATTATGGGTAAGATAATTCAAATATTGGTAATCTACCTGGTTGCAAGGCTACTAATTCTGGCTATATATAATCAGGAATTTAGCATAAACACTAGATGGATTTGAGGTTTTACTAGACCAAGCATGAAGTTTTTCATGGTGGCATCTTAAACATCTGGGAAAAAAAAGTATTTGATTAAATATCAGAGTAAGCCAACTTTTTAAGAAAGAACCAGAGAATAAGTATTTGAAACTGTGTAGCCCACAAATGATCTATGTAACATATCTGGGAGTCGGGTAGTAGAGTCTTCCACTGGCCAAATATGGGGCAAATGAGTATAATAGATTTATTCTGCTCAATACAGTTGATTCAAGCAGGAAGAAATAATAAATGTTAAAATTAGTGAGTCACAGTTTAATGAGAAATGGGCTATTTACATGGTCTCAACATATCTCCTATAAAATAATTATTAATTACAGGGGGGAAATGGGTAATTTTATAGTAGAGAAAATTGGCAGCCACTCCCTTAGTCTGGCTAACAAAGATTACATAAGCAGTAATTGGACACATAGAACTTGCAGAATACCTGATAAAATGCAATTAGAAAACAATAAATAAACTAGGGTCATTTCTGTGATATGTCTGCCAAAAAATTAATAACCTAGATTTATTCATGAGGAAACATTAGACAAATCCACACTGATAAACTCTATAATAATTTTTGCAATGTTTCTGTAAGCGTGAAATCATTGAAATAAACAAACAAATAAATAATAACTTCCTGAATGTTAGAACAATTAAATTAGCATCTCTGGAAATGTTACCCAAAATGATACATTTAAAATTTCCTTGGACTGCCTGGGTGGCTCAGTCAGTTAAGCATCTGACGTCAGCTCAGTTCATAATCTCATAGTTTGTGGGTTCGAGCCCCAATTCAGGCTCTGTACTAACAGCCCAGAGCCTGGAGCCTGCTTCTGATTCTGTGTCTCCCTCTCTCTCTATCACTTGCCTGCTCACACTCTTTCTGTCTCTCTGTCTGAAAAATAAACATTAAAATAATAAAATAAAAATAAAATAAAATAAATAACATAAAGTAAAATTTCCTCTTGGTGGGGTGTCCAGCTGGCTCAGTGGGAAGAGTATGTAACTCGATCTTGGGATCATGAGTTGGGTGTAGAAATTATTAAAAAATAAATTAATTAATTAAACTTAAAGAAATCTCCTTTAAGTGAGGCTAATTTTCAGCCAGCTTTGATAAGTACAAATCTACATGAGGTAGAGAATAGTAAATAGCAGATTTAAGTGTCATGTTATGGGTTGCATCACCAATTAAAAAAAAAATCAGTAAATCAACCATGTCCAACACGAAACTTATTATGTTAAATGCAGAGTTCATAAATTATATCTATTTCAGGTATCATACAAAACTAAAACCATGCTTTCTTTCTCAGTCAAGTGTCCTGAGACTTCATTACTATTTCCCAGAAAAATATTTCTGGACTATTCCCAGAAAAACTGCTGATAGATATTTAAGATATTTATTTTTACTTGGCTCCTGTGGCACATGGTCCACTCCATGTTTAGTTAACTCTCTTGTAACAAATATGAGGAAAGCTTATTATTATTGTTATATGTTTACGAGAAGGATAGTCAAAAGTTTGCAATTCATGTAGAAACAGGTTCTGAAGGTCATTGAAAACCATTCTTTGGGCATTGAAGTTTGAGAAACTTTCAGATTCCTATAATACTATCCGAATGATCAAAAACTTAGTCTTACCCCAAATAATGCCCTAATATTCACATGAGTGAGCAACAGAGATTATGAATTCTACTGACATTCACATCAGTAGAATCAAATTTGTAGTTTTGTGTTCAGTACTCAAGCATGAATCTGCATACAGAAAATGTAATCAGGACCATCATGGAATATTTGAGAGTTCAGGTTGTGCACTCAAAAACAAACCTCTGAATGTAATATTCAGATAGAAGAGTTTGTTCTGAAGATGCTGTTGGTAGACATAGAATATAGAGTTAGATTTCATGGGCACTGGCCCTGCATCCTCTATTGTCCAGAGGCTTACATTTCCTTTTCCTCTTATTTTCTCACTTTCTCATTAATCCTGGCTCCTCAGCCCCATTACAGCTCAACATGGTCAACAAAGCACAATCCACTTGAATTCTTAGCTCTAGTAGTACAAAGTCTAACTGCATTCTTTATCATTCATTACAAACTCAAGGAAATCTGACTCTCTATCAATTATCTAATCTTGAGTGGACCAATTAATTTGATCCAATTATTTATAGCCCATGCTTGAGATTATACAGATCAAATTAGAAATGACAAATAAAGCATTTCAGTTTGTCACTTTCCTGTTAAATTATGACAAACTGTCAGATGCAGCCACTTCAAATGATCTTAGTTGTATATTTTATTTAAATTTTACCCACTTTCCCAAAACACTGGTCCCCTGTTTCCATGTGTTCATAAGTGATAACTAATTTTTATTTCACCACTGCTCTCTGTAGGTCCCATCTTGGAATTTGAATGCCTCTTTCTCCTTTTTGACTGGGTAACTACTTCCAAATTCTATTTATCTGTGCGAACCACAGACTGCAAGCCACTCTAAGTAGCAATTTTTTTAATCAGATAATATTTTTAGTTAAAAAACAGCAAAAACAGACCCTAATATTGTTGGCAAAAATAAAATTTATTATAAGAATATTAGGAGATTCTACAAATAAAATGATGACAAGATTGGGATTGGAGTAAAGTAGAAGGAGTTCTGGGGTGCTACCCAACTGGAACTCTAAGAATAGTCTTGACAGCAGCACCAGTGAAGCACTTCTGTTGAGATGAGTGAATAACTACTTTCTCTGGTCTTGAACCATTTGCTTCAGGTTCCAAGTCTGATAGATCATTGGACTACTAGAGTTTAAAATATGTTCTGTGATGGATTTGTGAATATTGAACCAGCCCTGTAACCCAGGAATGAATCCCACTTGATCATGATGGATATTTTTTTAATATGCTGTTGAATTCAATTTGCCAGTATCTTGTTGAGTATTTTTGCATCTGTATTCATTAAGGATACTGGTCTGTAGTTCTCTTTTTTTGCTGGGTCTCTGCCTGGTTTGGGTATCAAAGTGATGCTGGCTTCATAGAATGAGTTTGGCAATTTTCCTTCTATTTCTATTTTTTGGAATAGTTTGAGAAGAATGGGTATTAGTTCTGCTTTGAATGCCTGGTAGAATTCCCCTGGGAAGCCATCTGGCCCTGGGCTCTTATTTGTTGAAAGATTTTTGATAACAGATTCGATTTCTTCACTGGTTATCAGTCTATTCATGCTTTCTATCTCTTCCCATTTGAATTTTGGCAGTGCATGTGCATTTAGGAATTTGTCCATTTCTTCTGTGTTGTCCAGTTTGTTGGCATATAATTTTTCATAGTAATCTCTAATGATTGCTTGTATTTCTAAGGGATTGGTTTTAATAGATACTCTTTTTTTTTCATGACTTTGTCTATCTGGGTGCTCTCCCTTTTCTTTTTGAGGAACCTGGCTAGAGGTTTATCAATTTTATATATTTTTTCAAAGAACCAACTCTTGGTTTCATTGATCCACTCAACTATTCTTTTGGATTCTATATTGTTTATTTCTGCCCTGATCTTTATTATTTCTTTTCTTCTGCTGGGTTTGGGGTGCTCTTGCTGCTCCCTTTCTAGTTCCAGTAGGTGCTCTGTTACTTTTTGAATTTTCGCTTTTTCTAGTTTGTTGAAATAGGCCTGGAATGGGAAAAGATAGTTGCAAATGACATATTAGATAAAGGGCTAGTATCCAAAATCTACAAGGAATTCACCAAACTCCACACCCAAAAAACAAATAACTCAGTGAAGAAATGGGCAGAAGACATAAACAGACACTTCTCCAAAGAGGACATCCAGATGGCCTACAGGCACATGAAACAATGCTCAACATCACTCATCATCAGGGAAACACAAATGAAAACCACACTGAGATACCACCTCACACCAGTCAGAGTGGCTAAAATGAACAAATCAAGAGACTATATATGCTGGCGAGGGTGTGGAGAGATGGGCACCCTCCTACACTGTTGGTGGGAATGTAACTGGTGCAGTTGCTCTGGAAAACAGTGTGGAGGTTCTTCAAGAAACTATCCATAGAACTCCCTTATGACCCAGCAATAGCACTGCTAGGGATTTACCCAAGGGATACAGAAGTGCTGATGCATAGGGGCACATGTACCCCAATGTTCATAGCAGCAATGTCAACAATAGCCAAAACATAGAAAGAGCCTAAGTGTCCATCACCCGATGAATGGATCAAGGAGATGTGGTGTATCTACCTATCTATCTATCTATCTACACAATGGAGTATTACATGGCAATGAGAAAGAAGGAAATCTGGCCATTTGTAGCAAAGTGGATGGACCTCAAGGGTGTCATGCTAAGTGAAAGAAGTCAGGCGGAGAAGGACAGATACCATATGTTTGCACTCATAGGTCTAACAGGAGAACAGGAGAAACCTAACAGAGGACCAGGAGGAAAGGAAGAGGGAAAGGGATTTGGGGAGAGAGAGGGACGCAAATTGAGATACTACTGAATACTGAAAACAAACTGAGGGCTGAAGGGGAATGAGGAGGGGGGAAAAGAGGTGGTGGTGATGGAGGAGGGCGCTTGTGGGGAAGAGCACTGGGTGTTGTATGGAAACCAATTTGACAATAAACTATTTAAAAAAAATAAAATAATAAAATAAAAGTTTTAAAATAAAATAAATAAAATAAAAGAGTTCTGTGGCTCTTTTGGTGCAAACATTATCATTATACAAATAGGGCTGAAGTGCTTTCCGGAAACATAAGTCTTTTGCAGGGGAATGGCAGACACTGGGTTATAATATCACACACACACACACACACACACACACACACACACACAAATAAACAATAGGATAGTTTTAGAAAAAAATAAGTGCTAAGGATAGAGGAAAAGAGAAACACTAAAGTAGTCCTTGAAAATGTTAAGAGATGTAATAAGGATGATATGATTACCTTGAAAATAATTCAAAATACAGACTCCAAGGATTGCTACAAGCAAAGATAATTTTGGGTAATTAGAAGTCAAAAGAGTTGCTTTTTCTGTAGTATTGTTTTCAAATATAACTTATTTAAACTACATACTTGACTAAGGCTTTTCCTCTTTTTTTTTTTTTTAACTATAGCTACATTCTTTAATTTTCATTTCATTTATGTCACAGGAATCTAAAAACAAGATTACATTTATAACCACCCACAAGCCTGAAAACAATATACATAGACTTATGGATACAGAAATAACATATAATTTAAGAAAGTTTATGCTTTCCCTCAGAGCACATTAATTAAAATTTAAGAGGTCTGTGAGTCTTATATTAAGAAACACTCTCTAACAGATGACCCACAGATATACTGCAATTCTAAGGTAACTTCCCAGTAATAATATTATTGCTTCTGGAGTTTTCAGCTTCATAAATATTTATCTTAATTGTTATTTGTAAATATTATATATTGAGTGTCAAAGTTATTTTATGATTTAAAAACTAAAACATACTTATTAGAGAACAATTATCACATCTTAAAGGCTTTAAGGAAAAATAAGTTATAATCCTATTACCCAGAGCTAATACATATAAATTGTTAACATCATAATGTACTCTTTGCATTCCACTTACATTTTTCCATCTGTAATTTAATATTTGATTCCTTGCATAATGCTTTCATTTTAATATTTTGTCAGAAACATTATGATTAAAACTTATTTACCAAATTCAATTATCCATTCACTAGAAACAGTAAGCCATCAGGAGCACCTGGTTGACTCAGTCAATTAAGCACATGAATCTTGGTTTCAGCATTTTTTTTAGTTTGAGCCTTACATTGGGCTCCAGGCTGACCGTGAAGAGCCTGCTTGGTGTTTTTTGTCTCCCTTTCTCTCTGTCCTTCCTCCACTTATGTTGTCTCTGCTTCTATTGAAATAAATAAATAAACTTAAAAAAAATAAGAAACAGTAAGCCATCAGCAGAATTTATTTCCAGACTGATAGATATGAAGGTGTCCTGTTATTATTAGAAAGCAAAGTGACTGTGAAACAGAAAGGACAGGATTTTAGTCACTTGGAATCAACTCTATACTTCTGTAGGGAATTGATTTGTTTAAACTTCTGATGGTTGAAATATTTTAGTGACTATGTTCAAGTATAACTTTGTATAGGAAGTCAAATTACTCTCAGATAAAGGATACATGAATGGTATCAGAAATAAAGTAAAGTAAGGCACTTTACAGTTTCTTGGGAGACGATGCCATTGTACTTATTATTTAGAGAATGGATCCAGCCAACGAGTAGTTATATCTTCCCTCAAAGGTTCACTGTGAAATATGAACTCCTTTCCATCTTCTCCTTGATTCTCAAATAAATGAAAATGACAGGAAAACTTAAACATTGTGAAAACCTTTATTAAATAAACAATCTTTTTCTAGACAGAAGAGTTAACAACTTGATTTTAGACGGAGGTAAAGCAAGGTAACATAAAACATTTAAATATATATTTTTGTTTTTCTTACTGAAATTACATGCAGAGTCTTCTTGACACTTCAATATTAACTGATTGCTCATAAAAATCATATCTGGAGGAGTAAAGCTGAGATAGAATTTCTACTTATGATATTGTATAGTAATGTCTCATCACAGCTTCCTTAAGGACTAGTGATTGCATAATGTATGAAATGTGGACTTTATTTTTTAAATACTATAGGCATCGTGGATTTGAAGAGCTATGACAACCCCAACAGTTTGAATGATTCTTTTGAATATGTATTTAGTTTAATAATTTATTTTTTTATTTATTCATCAATATTATCAGACAACTGTGTCTTAGATAAGCTCTGAAATACAGAGATGTGGGGGGGTGAACTGTTTTTCAAAGCTTCTGCAGGCTGAAGGTTAATAATGTTCAATACAATGAGTGCCGTAGTACTTAATGTAACAGGGATAAGCAGAATGTGTGGGAATACTTTCATAATTTAAGGAGGTTCAGAGATGCCTGAGCCTTATATAGTTAAAAGTCAGTGGGAGTTAGTCAGGTAATGATCTGAGGCTGTGGGTGGAAGAGGAGAATTACTCGCAGAGGACAAAGCTTATGGAAAGACACGAAGGCAAGCTGTTCCCTAGAACGTACAAAAATATGCAAGTAGTGTCGTAAGTTTTTAATGAGACATAATTGGACAGGAGCTAGTCTTAAGCCAACTTGTATGGAATAGTTTGGAGTTTGATTCTGAAAGATACAGAGAACTATGGAAAGTTGGAAGGGAGGGATTGGCATCATCAGTTTTTAATTTTAACTTTCTGTTAACGTTGTAGAGGCAGACTAAAATGTGCAGAGTTAGAACAAGTTATAATTCACTGTAAAGGTGTTGAAAAGAGGTCATGAGGACCTGAGTTATCTAATATAGCAAGCAGACAGATATGTGAAAAATATTTAAAAGTATAATCTATATAACTAGCAATAAATTAAAGGAGATTCCTCTCCCTAGCAGTTCCAACTGAATGGTTACATAAATCACATATGAAAATTACCTCTGTCAGACTACTAGGGGCTGTATAACAAAAATACCATAGACTGAGTGACTTCACCAAGAAACATTTATTTTTCACTCTTTTGGAGGTTGGGAAGTCCAACCTCAAAAAGCTGGTAGATTTGGTGTCTGGCCTGGGCCCTCTTCCTGGGTCATAGACAACCATCTCCTTGCTCTGTCCTTTCATTACAGAAAGATTCTGGGAACTTTTTTTATAAAGACATTAATCTTATTCATAAGGTCTCCACCCTCATAACCTAATCACCTTCCAGGGTCTCCACCTCCAAACATTATCACATTAAACGTTTAACATAGAATTTTGGAAGGACACAAGCATTCAGTCTATAGCAACCTTCTTTGCTCTTTCTTTGGAGAATCATTTATTTAAGTTTTATATATGTGATTAAATTCCCCCCTCACAATCAAATGTGTTTATCACTACCTATGTTGAAGCATCCATTAAAAGAGTGCCAGGATTTTACGAATAAAATTCTGGCTCTCTCATGATGGCGGAACGCATGTTGGACTCAGTCTGACACTGTAAGCAATTAGAATATAGGGGCAAGTGGTGCTTGGAGAGTTTAGTCAGTTAAGCCTATGATTTCAGCTCAGGTCATGATCTCTCTGTGACTTTGAGCCCCACATCAGGCTCTGTGCTACCGCTTAGAGCCTGGAGCCTGCTTCAGATTCTGTCTCCCTTGTTCTCTGTCTCTGTCTCTCAAAGATGAATAAACATTGAAAGATTAAAAAAAGAGAAAGAAATAGGGACAAGTATATGAAGCAATTGTTTTCTGGCATTGGAAAAGAGAGAGTACAAGGCCATGATCCTTAAAAGAAAGAGAACAAAGAAGTCCCACCATCGTTCTGAGCTTGAATCTAAGGGCACCACCCAAACTAAGCATAGAGAGACAGAATCCAAAAAGGAGGTAGTGGAAGATGATTTCTTTAGGATGTTCCGGCTAACGACAGGGAAATGAGGACTTGATTGCTCCTGAGTAGTGCTGCATTCCACTAATGGACAGGGACTCTCCACTGACCTGGTCAAACTTTTTCAGAACTTGTTTCAGTTTGAGGTTCTTTCTTTTATTTCCTTCTCCTCCTCCTTTAATAGGTGTTAGATCTACATGATTACAGTCTGGAATTTCTCCCTTTTGACCCATGTACTATCTTTCTTTATCATCCACAAGCATTTTCTCTAGAAAATCTCTTGCACTCCTAATCCCATATGAGCTTCTTCTTCTCTGAGAACCCAAACATATAGAGGGGGTATGAGAAGAGTTTAAGTAAACAGATTTAGGGATTGACCACTCATCTACTGGCAGACGATCTGAGTGCTCTGTGGGCAATTAATAGATGCTAAAATAAAATGTAGGCCACTTACTGAAGATTTTGCTTGGGGATATTCTGATATAGGGAATATCTTTAGTAATATAAAGTTTCAGGCATTTGAGAGATTTTTATGGGAAGCACCTACAATAAGAGTGCAGTTGGCTGATTGTTCCTAGGTTGATGGATGGCCTGTGGAGGTGTAAGGTGAAATTAAGCATAGTTAATAGACAAAAATTTTAATGAAAAAGCTGGAGAGCTTCTTTTGTGGCTTACAAGAGAAGGCTTTCTCTCCTTCAGTGGTAAAAGGGACACATCTAAAGGGCAAACTCATGATATGACAGGATCTTGGAATTCCATAGACATGTAAATTCTCAGGGAAAACAGTTGTCTGGTATTCTTTTATGACTGCTGGTAGGAAAAAGTTGGGACTCTGAAACATGTGATAGAGACATTTGAGTACATATTCCTCAGGACTTTAAGTCTTTAACCTCTATAAACCTTCAGGGCTTTCATAGGAAGCCCAAGACTCTGAAGTAATATTAGCACTTCCTCAATACAGAGGAGCCTAGAAAAGTCACCCTTCCCCTCACCCTCATTAAAGCAAAAAATACTCACATGAAGAGGTACCCTCACCTCTTTTCTAGTTGCCAGGTCAAAACAAGAAGTAAATTTCACTGTAACCCAGCTTTGGATATCCTTGACTTGATAAGCATGAAAGTGTTTACGTCCCCAAGAAGCTTAAGAAAGACCAAGTGTGTATGTCAGAATCCAGGAGAGTACTGTTTAGGCTGGACTTTAAAAGTTCATGATTAAGTGATCTGGAACATAAGACTGGATAATCAAGGATTTATTGACTTGAGGGACACTTTCTTGGGACATAGACTTCAACATTCTGGCATGGAGCACAGAAATGTGGCAAATATACTGGTGGCATGACCTTTAGAAGTCTAGAGAAAGTAATGGTCCATGCTAAATAAAGTAGAAGTGGTGTTGAAGTAAGTGGGAAATGGGTATGCAAGATTCGATATATTATTTTAGCCCAGAAAAGCCCCCCAACCCAGAGAGTAACGTCCTTTAGAAGGACTCAGAGTTAACACCAATCATCAAGACCATTAAGAACAAACTACTAAAAGAAATACCACCATCATTAAGACAGTCAGTGATGGCTGTTTCATGCAGATCAGGGCTGAGCTTCACCCATTATTAGTAATGGGAATAATAAGACCATGAAGTAATGGAAGTCAGATGACAGTGCTTAAATGCCATAAATTAAGGGCCTATAATCAACATGATGGCTGTCAAGGTTGCGGGTTGCCAAAGGTCCATGACACACAGTGAATTACAGTAATGGTTAATGGAGCATGGTGTCAGTAGGGCCAAACTAGATGGGTGGTCAGTGAAAATGCTGCTTAATAACTATACTCAAAAGAAGGCAAGAATCATGGAGCAGGGGGCTGCAAGAGGCTATTTCTAAAATGGACATACTTCTTTCTCTGGTGCTGGACCTAGGCCAGTTCTAGAAACTAGAATTTATTAACTAAATAGATGGCTGGGTCCTAAGAGAAAGACCAGCAACATCATGGTAAATAAGAACTGTAATGGTTTCCTAAATCTTTCCCCAGTTAGATCTATAACCACTTAACTAAGTGACTGTATGTTGAAGAAAGCACATACTAAAGAAAGTATATGGGAATGCAGATATTTTGAAGATGATTGAACAAAGTTTTGAGTTGATATTGACACAAAGCACTAATCCTTTGTTAGAGTGGAGATTTATAGGAGCCTAGAATAAATGGAGTCTTGATTTACAATGGTTCCACTGGGTACATGGATCCATCCAATAGTCTTTCCACACACTCTGAGACCATAACTGGGGTTAACATATTTGGAAGTTGGATTAATTCCAACATTGAGTCCTTGGTGAAAGAGTTACCAAGTACATAGTACAAAAGGCTAAGTGAAAACCTGAAATTGCTTCCTACCTTAGATAAGAAAGTAAATAAAAAATAACATTGGCTTGTGGGATGGAAATATATAGATTAGTGTCATCTTTAATTTTTTTTATGTTTTTAATTTATTTTTGAGAGACAGAGAGAGGCAGCATGAGCAGGGGAGGGCCAGAGACACGGAATCCGAAATAGGCTTCAGGCTCTGAGATAGCGGTCAGCACAGAGCCCAATGCGGGCTCGAACCCACGAACTGTGAGATCATGACCTGAGCTGAAGCTGGAAGCTGGACGCTTAACTGACTGAGCCACCCAGGCGCCCCTAGTGTCATCTTTATAAAGCTAAAGGATGCAAAGGTGATTGTTTTATATCTTTGTTTAATTCTCAAGTTTGGCCCTCCAGTAATGGATGGAGTCTACCATGGAAAGGTTCTACCAACTCAACCAATGGTCATATCATTATAGTTGCTGTACTGAATATGGTATCATTGCTAAAGATAATAAGGAAAGATTTAAGTGCATGATAAACAGGCATTGGTTTAGCAAAAGAATTATTTTCTATAATGATCAGAAAAATCTGTAAGAAGTTCACAAAGAACAGATAACACTATTGATTTAGAGTTTTGCCCTGTGGCCGGGTTTATTTTCCAGCCCATTGTCACAAGACAGTCTAAAGAGATTTTTGCCTGTACATTTCACAGAACATTAGATTAATTAATTACAATAATGTCATCATGCTGGTCCGGCAGGACAGACAAATGATGGCTAGTATATGAGAAGCATTGGTGTAAAAAATGAACTTTAGAGAGTAGAAAGGAAACCTTATGAAGATACAGAGATATGCCATTTACAGATGTTTCTCCCATTATATCTCTTGCATATTTAATCCCACTTGATTTTGGCTCCTTAGGAGTTTCAAATTAACATAGATATTTACTTTAAAAAGCTGTAGTACACATAATAGTGAGAGATAAAAATATTTTCCTTCATGATTGGAGAAAGGATAATGATGCTCATACTTAACACTACTATTCAATGTGCAATGGAAACCGTATTTGGTATGATAAGACAAGAAAAGTAAATACAAAGTATGAAATTTGAAAAGGAAGAAATAAAAATGTTACTTATTTGCTCCCAATATGATTAGATTAGGATCTCCTATTCAATCATTATTTTAATAGAATGAATATATGAATTTAGCAATTACAGAGTTCAAATTCATCATATGAAATAATTTGTCTTATTGGGAATAAATTGTAGCATTGGGAAACTGAAACTATTTCTTAAAAATAAAATTTGTGGGGTACCTGGATAGCTCAGTTGGTTGAATATCCGAATCTTGATTTTCACTCAGGTCAAGATCTCACAGTTCATGAGATCAAGCCTACTTAGGATTTTCTCTCTCCTCTCTCTCTTCCCTCCCCACTCATGTTCTCTTTCTCTTTTTCTCTCCTTCTCAAAAAAATAAAGAACTTAAAATATTATTTACAATGGTATCAAACACTATAAAGTACGTTGCAGTTGATTTAATAAATATAAACAAAACAATTCTACACAGAATACCACAACCCTTGAGAGAAAATAACAAGAAAGAGAATAAAAACAAATAAATGTATAGATATATAATGTTAATTGATCAGAAGAAATATTAACATGTCTATTCTTTCCAAAATTTTAAATAAATTTAATGCTAGTCTAATTGAAATCTGTACAAACTCCTTAGGAAAATAAGAATACTCAACTTAAAATGTACATTCAAAGAACCAAAAATAGTAAAAATTATATTTTAAATAATGTGCAAAACTAGAAAACTTCTCTAAATTTTTTAAAAATATTTATTTATTTTTGAGATTGACAGAGTGTGAGTTGGAGAGGGACAGAGAGGGTTTTGATGGTTTACTGCCGCACCCTAGGTTTTTCATACATTTTGAATTCATTTTTGTATAAGTGTAAGAAAGTTGTCCAGTTTCATTGTTCTGCATGTTGCTGACCAGTTTTATGAACATCATTTGTTGAAGAGACTGTCTCTTTCCCATTGGATAGTCTTTCCTGTTTTGTTGAAGGTTAGTTGATATAGCTGTGGGTCCATTTCTGGGTTTTCTCTTCTGTTCCACATTGATCTATGTGTCTGTTTTATGCCAGTACCATACTGTCTTAATGAGTACAGCTTTGTAATATAACTTGAAATCTGGAATTGTGATGGCTTCAGCTTTGCTTTTCGTTTTCAAGAGTGTTTTGGCTATTCGGAGTCTTTTGTATTTCCATACAAATTTTAATATTGTTTGGTCTAACTCTGTTTAATATGCTGGTGTTATTTTGATAAGGATTGCACTAAATGTGTAATTTGCTTTGAGTAGTCTAGACATTTTAATAATGTGTGTTCTTTTAATACATGAACATGGAATAGTTTGCATTTCTTTGCATCCTCTACAATTTCTTTCATCAGTGTTCTGTATTTTTCAGCACCTATATTCTGAAATACAGATTTTACCTCTTTGGTTAGGTGTATTCAGAGGTATCTTATGGGTTTTGATGCAAGGTCAATGAGATCAATTCCTTGATTTCTCTTTCTGCTGCTTCATTACTCGTGTATAGAAATGCAAACAATTTCTGTATGTTGATTTTGTATCCTGGTAATTCACTGAATCGGTGTATCAGTACTACCAATTTGGGGTGGAGTCTTTCAAGTTTTTTACATAGAATATTACTTCATCTGCAAATAGTGAAAATTTGACCTATTCCTTGCAAATTTGGGTACCTTTAATTTCTTTGTGCTGTCTGATTGCTGAGGTTAGGACTTCCAGTACTATGTTAAATAATAATGGTGAAAGTGGACATCCTTGTCTTGTTCCTGACCATAGAAAAAAAGCTGTCAATTTTCCTTTTTGAGAGTGATATTGACTGTGGGTCTTTCACATGTGGCCTCTATGATGCTGAGGTATGTTTCATTTACCACTACATTGTTGAGGGTTTTTATCAGGAATGGATGCCTTATTTTGTCAAATGCATTTCCACATCTATTGAGAGGATCAAATGGTTCTTATATTTTCTTTTATTTATGTGTTTTATAATCGCATTGATTGACTTGTGAATATTGAACCACACTTGCAGATCAGGAATAAATCTCCCTGGATTGAAATGAATGGTTCTTTTAATGTCCTGCTCGATTCAATTTGTTAGTATGTTGTTGAGAATTTTTACATCCATAATTATGAAGAATATTTGCCTGTAACTCTCCTTTTTAGTGGAGTCTTTGCTTCTGGAATTAAGGTAATTCTAGCCTTATCAAATGGGTTTGGAAGTTTTTTTCCATTTATATTTTTTTGGAACAATTTGAGAAGAATAGGTATTAAATGTTTGGTAGAATTCCCTTGGGAAGCCATCTGGCCCTGGACTTTTGTTTGTTGGGAAATTTTTGATTCCCAATTCAATTTCTTTGCTCGTTATCAGTCTGTTCAAATTTTCTATTTCTTCCTGTTTCAGTTTGGTAATTTATATGTTTCTAGAAATTTGTCTATTTCTTCCAGATTGCCCAATTTGTTGACATATAATTTTTCATAATATTCTCTTAATATTGTTTGTATTTCTGTGGTGTTGGTTGTTGCTTTTGCTGCACACCAAAGGTTTTGGACTGTCATGCTTTCATTTTACTTTTGTTTCCATATATTTTTTAATTTCTTTTTTAATTTCCTGGTTAATCCATTTGTTCTTTAGTAGGATGTTCTTTACCTCCATGTATTGGGGGCCTTTCCAATAATTTTCTTGTGGTTGACTTCAAGTTTCATAGAATTGTGGTCATAAGATACACATGGCATGATCTCAGTCTTTTATTTGTTGAGACCTGATTTGTGACTCAGTATGTGATCTATTCTGGAGAAAATCCCATATGCACTAGAAAAGAATGTATATTCTTCTGCTTTAGGATGAAATGTTCTGAATATATACATTAAGTCTATTTGGTTCAGTGTGTCATTCAAAGCCATTTTTTCCTTGTCGATTTTCTGCTTAGATGATCTGTCCATTACTGTAGGTGGAGTGATGACGTCCCCTACTATTTACTATATTATTGTCAGTGAGTCCCTTTACTATTTTACTTAAATTATTTCTATATTTGGGTTCTCCATGTTGGAGGGGTGCATAAATATTTACAATTGTTAGCTCTTCTTATTCAATAGACCCATTTATTTTGATATAGTGCCCTTCATCTCTTGTTACAGTCTTTATTTTATATGTAGTTTGTCTGCTATAAGTATTGCTACTATAGCTTTCTCTTAATGTCCATTAGCATGATGGGATGCTATGATGCAGCCTATTTCCTACTTTCAATCTGCAAATGTCCTGAGGTCTGAAATAAGTCTCTGGTAGGCAGCATACTAATGGGTCTTTTTTTCATTCATTCTGATACCTTATGTCTTTTGACTGGAAAATTTATTCCATTTACATTCAGATTATAAATTGATATGAATTTAGTGCCATTGTATTATCTATAAGATTGGTGTTTCTGGAGATTTTCTCTGTTCCTTTCTAGTCTTTGTTACTTTTTGGTCTTTCTTTCCCACTCAAAGGTCCACTTTAATATTTCTTGCAGGTCTGGGTTAGAGGTCATGAACTCCTTTAGTTTTTGTTTTTCTAAGAAAATCTCTCTCTCCTTCCATTCTGAAGGACCACCTTGCTGGGTAAAGTATTCTTGGCTGCATATTTTTCCCATTCAGCATGTTGAATATGTCATGCTACTCCCTTCAGGCTTCTCAGGTTTTTGTGGAGAGATCTACTGCTAAAATGATTTGTCTTCTCTTATAGGTTAGGGATTTATTTTCCTTTGTTGCTTTCAGAATTCTTTCCTTATCTCTGTATTTTGCAAATTTTACTATGATTTGGCTTGTTGTTGGCCAACTTTTATTGATCTTGATGGGAGTTCTCTGTGCTTCCTGGATTTGGATGTGTTTCTTTCCACAGATTAAGGAATTTTTCAACTATAACTTGCTCAAATAAACCTTCTGACCACTTTGCCATCTCTTCTTCTCCTGGGACTCCTATGATATGAATGTTGGTACACTTTATCATGTCATTGATTTCCCTAAGTCTACATTCATGATCCAATACGTTTCTTTCCCTCTTCTTTTCAGCTTCATTATGTTCCATACTTTTATCTTCTATATAACTTATTCATTCTTCTGTTTCTTTCATCCTTGAAGTCATTACAACCAGTTGACTTGAATCTCAGTTATTGAATTTTGCATTTTGGCCTGATGAGTTTTAGTTTTTTATCTCTGTGGTAAGGGACTCTCTGGGGGTCTATATTTTTATGAAACCCAGCTAGTCTATTTCTAAAGAATTTCTGAAAATATTCAGTTTGATGGATCGTATCGCCATAGTCTTCAAATTTTATGCAATTCTAGATTGCTTATTTAATTGTTAAATGTGTATCTAAAAATCAATTCCCTGGAGGTTTTTTTTATCTTTTACTGCATTTCTTGTTAATAATATTTGATGAGGTCCTTTTCAATCAGGTTCAAGAAAACTTTCTTTTCTGATGTGTCTTCAAAGAGACAAAATCTTTTGGTTGCAGAGCATAAAAAGACTATTTAGGAAGATGTTGTGGAAATGCAGCCTTTATCTTTTGATGATGAAATAGGAACCGGAGTCCTTTGAAATATTTTGTAATGTCTACTTATAGCAAGATAGAGTTCATTATTTCTATGTATATAGACCTCTATGATTTTTAGTTACTAGAAAGATAACCAATATATCTCCAAGAAAGTAGACCATATACAATCATAAGGGTCCATGAGAGTATCTTTGAAAACATATGGTGCAATGGATTTTTATTTAAAATATTACTGTATGGTTCATAGTATACTTTATCTTAATTTTAGGCCTCTTTTAATTCTCAAGTTTATTGTACCTTTCCAGGCTACTACAATCAGGATTTGTCATTCTTGACTCAGCATGTGACCAACATGTGTATCAGCTGAAATAGGTCAGATAACCTAAAATGATTCTATATTCTTCCATTATTTGTTGGTCTTTCCTGGGTTTAGAAATATCCTTAGTGGATATTTCTCCTCCTGATGGAGTGCCATGATATATTCAATTATAGATGTTATCATCTTGACTCCACGGTTTATATTCTATAATTTCTGGCATACCTGACTATGAACAGAATGGAGATTTATAGGCAAGTGGAATTTGAGTTTTATGAGAAACATTTGAAAAAAATAGAGTTTGGGTAAGGGGAAGAAGAGAAATGAACGGAGACTGGTTCAGTTCAGGAGGAAAGAGCTTGAAAAGACAAGGAAGAAGAAGAAAACATGGCTATGGGAAGGCAACTGGAGGACAAGGATGAGGAGAATTCACTAGGAAAGTGATCTATTTGTTATTTTTTTATGTTTGCCAATGTTTGCATTAGCTCTGACCAAAAAATGTTTTAGGAAATCAATTTTTTATTCAGAATTTCATTTAGTGGCCACTGTATACAGAAAAAGGAAAGGAAAGGAAGAAAAACGTTGCATAACGGATCTGAGAAATGTTATTCTGTTTCATTTTTGAGTCAGTTCTCACAAAAAAAAGAGTTTTGTTGAAATCAGATGCTCCCTAGAGTGGTTATTTGTATTAGTTTGCCAGGGCTACCATAACAAAGTACTACGATATAATTAGCTTAAACAGGAATTTATTTTTTTTTCACTGTTTTGGAGACTAGAAATCCCAGAGCAAGAAATCAACTGAATTGGTTTCATTCTGAGTGTTCTATCCTTAGCTTACAGGCAGCCACCTCTTCCCTATGTCTTAACATGGTCTTCTCTCTGTGTAACTCTATATACTAATATTATTTTTTATAAGGCACCAGTCATTTTTTATTAAGGGCCACACTAGTGACTTCTTTTTAACCTTATTTTTTCTTTAAAGGTCCTGTCTCCCAATGCAGCTGTATTATGAGGTACTGGGGATTGGCATTTCCACGTGTGAATTTTGGAGGGACACAATTCAGCCTACAACACCACAGCTGACATTAGGTTGGTGAAGGCATGCTATTATTGGAGGTGTTGATAAAAATTAGGATTGTAATGAGTACATATAAGAAGATTTATTTATTGTTTATTTTTTGAAGTAAGAAAGGATTTAGATTTAGAAATTTCATTTAGGTATAATAGTGGTCAATGGAAAGTTTTTCTTGGGCATTGAACACTTAGCGCTGTACCTCATTTTCTTCCCCATTTATTGGTTGGCCACTTATTCATGCAGATACAATCATCAACAACCTCTGAAACATAGAAAATCAGAGATCTTTGTGTAAAAATCAGTATTTCAAGATTAAAAAAATTAAATAGGAGGAGAATCACTTCTAGTTGTATTAGTGACAAATGGAGGCTGAGTTGGTGGAAACAGCAAACTCAATGGCCTAGGAGGCCCATTTAAAAATACCTCTAAGGTCTACTTCTGTGCTCTAACTTAAGCTTTTTGTAGGACACTTTTAGACAGCACAACACCAAATATGAAATGAACACAGAAGAGAAGAACAAAAAAGAAAGAGGAAAAATGCTCTGTTTCTGCTATGGATTTCAAAACTGATAGGAACCAGTAACAAAATCCAGGTAATGGACTAAGAAAAGATAAGGAACTCGGCACAGAATGTTCTGAACTCGTGTTGGCTTATCATGTAAATGAAAACTCAATAAGCTGTGAGAAGCAAATCAAAGGAGGCATTCATGTGTGCCATGGCTGGGTGAAACAAAGTCCAGGGTACCTTCATATCTGGATGCAACTTCCAGAAAACCTGGAGAAATAAATGAAGACCACTGAAATAAACAATTTTCAGGGCTTGCTATAGCAATAGTCAGCTATTATCACTAACACTATACAGAGACTTGAAAGAGAGCAGGATATCTGGAGGTCATCATCATGGAATAGATGGAGGTAGGAAAAGTAGAAATTGGGGATTCTATGTGATTCCTTTGGGGAGCATATTTGTTTTCTCTATTTTTTCCTCATCTGGAAGTGTGGGCAAAACCAAGAGAGCTTGCAGTCATTAACCAAATCCTAACCATTTGGGGATGATTAATACAGAGGTTGTGTTTGGCCCCTGGACTGATTGCTGCAGAGTTACAGAGTTTGTGGTTGACTTCTTAGGCTAGTTCCTCAAGACACTGGATCAGAGTTCCATTGTCATAAGTCAGATTGTCTTTTTGTACACTTAGTCTCTCATATATCATACAGGATATATACTATATAATCCAAACTTCTTTATCCATTTATCTATATCTATTTATCTCTCTATATATCATCCATATCTATCTACATAAATATATATAGATATACATTGATAAATACAAAGAATATACAATTTGATTATATATTCTTATATAATTATTATATATTATAAAATTATAGAAGCATTTCTGAGGATAAATTCTGAACTGTTTGTATGTGTGGACTGAGGACAAAGGCAAGGTTTTGCCTAAACAGCAAAACAAAACAAAACAGTTTGTGGAATCTAGTTAAAGAAAGAAAGGGAGAGAATATTTTCTAGTAGGATAAAGATGCATGAGCAGACATCCAGATTGTTAAATAAAACTGTGTGCAGGAATATAAAATCAGTGAAATGTGTTTAAACATAGAAAGAGGCAAAGAATGGATGGACAAGTAGAAATAGCTATACTGTGGATTATCTGGTTAAAGAGCTGATGATTTGATCTTCATATGATGGAAAGTTATTAAAGCTTTTGAAGGGAATAGTGACTTAATATGAATATCATGTAAAGAAATTGCCTAAAGAACAATGGAGGATGGATTTCACTGGGCCAATCTACAATCAGACAAAGCATGTTTTAAGTTAGTTTAAGGACACTCAAGTGATAAGTGCCTGAAATACGGCAGTAAAAGATAATAGCGATGAAAGTAGGAAGCAGAATCATAAATTAGTTAAACAGTAAAGGCAAAAGGACTTTGTGATTCAGAGTAGAGGGGGGGAGGGAAGGGCTATACTTGATGGATAGAAGGTCAGATCACTGACACAGATGGGGAGTGAGGGACATTGGAGTAACTAATGATGTTGTTTCATGTTGAATACGTTGAGTTTGCCTTTCCTGTGAGAGAGCTAGAAAAATATTTTCAGTAAATACTTTTATGTAATCTCAAATTAAAGGAAGAGGTAAGGAAAGATTCCAGGAGTTTGCTGGAGAAAGCTGGCTACATTACAGACTTAATGAGACTAGGTAAAGTGGAAAACGACAGTAGGTGTCCCTGCACATGTTTATATAGAATTATTTCCTTCCTCCAAAATAGCACTCACCACACAACCCTAGGTTTTTAAGTGGTTATTTAGGTGTCTGGTGTATAAAATCCTATTGGCATTTGACAGGAAAGAGTTTAATATCATGTTTACCATTCTAATTACAGTCCCTAGCACAGCGTAGCATGCTTTAATAGCTGATATTTTAAATAAATCAATGGATAGAGATATGGATGACAATATAATCTTGATGCAAGCACAAATTTAAAGGCTATAGGAAGAGAAGGGGACACATAAAAGTGACCATGAAAGAATGGATGAGAAAATGAGAAGAATCACACTAGTGTGGTATCAAGGAGGGTAATGGAAGAGAGAATTTAAGAGGTAACTAATAAACTCTGCAGTTCAAATGGAACAGAAAAGCCTCAGTGAGTAAAAGCTTAAAATCAATTGGCTTTGACAACAGGGTATTTGCAAATGGTAACTAGAATTATTTCCGTAAAGTGAAAAAGGCAATGTCAGAAGGCAGTGGGTTGCGATAGAGTAAATGGAAGAGAAAATTAAGATAGAGATTGTGGTCTACTCTTTAAAGAATATGAGTGAAGAAGTACAGAAATTATAGGACTGTTATAGAAAGGCCAGTATCAAGTAACATATTTTATGTTTGATTTTTTTTAAGTTTACCTATGTATTTTCAGAGAGAAAGAGAGCACGAGTGGAGGAGATGCAGAGTGGGAGAGAGAATCCCAAACAGGCCCTGTGATATCAACGTGGAGCCTGACACAGAGCTGAGGCTACAAACTGTGAGATTATGGCCTGAGCTGAAACTAAGAGTTGGACACTCAACCAACTGAGCCACCCAGGCAGCCCAAAATAATGTATTTGGTTTGCAATTTTGAATCTGGGAAATTTGCACATTTTTAAAAGAGGAAGTGGTACTAAAGAGAAAGAGAGATTGAAGATGTAACAAGAAACGGAAAAAAAGTAATAACTAGTGAGGCCAATTCCCTGTTGGGACAAAATGTCTTTAGTAAAGAAAGTGAAGGAGGTAAAATAAATAGTGAAAAAAAATATTTACAGGTTCATAGGAAGAGATTTGACCCAGGCAGAGAGAGAGTAGAAAGAAATCACACCTGA
The DNA here is from genome assembly GCA_004023845.1 of Helogale parvula. Classification (NCBI taxonomy): domain Eukaryota; kingdom Metazoa; phylum Chordata; class Mammalia; order Carnivora; family Herpestidae; genus Helogale; species Helogale parvula. The sequence goes on from PJEM01000229.1 coordinate 619,981, forward strand.
TAATCTCCATTATTTTATGGGCCAGGATGTGATTTCACATTATCTAGTTTCAAATTCACAGTAAGTCTCAACATAAAACTAAATATACACAGATATCTGGGGAATGGACCAGAATTAGAAAATAAGTTTCCACAGATCAGGTGTCTGTGGCAGGTCATATTTGTTATGGCCTCAACAAATTCTCCCATATGCCATTGTCTTGTCACAAGTGGATGTTGATACTTCTCCCATTGAATGATGGGACTGGGGCACCTGGGTGGCTCAGTCAGTTAGGGGCCAACTTCAGCTCAGGTCATGATCTCACGGTGTGTGAGTTGGAGCCCTGTGTCGGGCTCTATGCTGACAGCTGGAAGCCTGGAGCCTGCTTCGGATTCTGTGTCTTCCTTTCCGCTGCGCTCTCTCTCTCAAAAATAAACTTTTAAAAAATTAAAAAAAAAAAGAAAAATGGGATCTGTTTTAGGATCTCATATCTGGGAGAAAATGGGAATACTCTTAAAGTAACTTGTGATTGTTATGCCCAGATTTTAATATCGCCCCCCAAAACCAGAGATTACCTGGGAGACCGGAGCACGCATGCAAGAGCAAAGGGCTTTATTGCGAATTTAGGCCCGGCCAGCCTAAACTCGGGCTCACAGACTTACTGGACCCACGTGGAGTGAGCCCCGAACAAAGGCAGGGTAGGCCTTTTATGAGTTTGGGAAGGGGGAGTTACAGGAAATACAGTGATCCAATCATTATTATACAATATTATTGACAGCAGGTTTAACCATCCACATTGCCTAGAGTATTTGTTACTTTTGGGGGGACCCAATCACAGAGTGGGCCCAGGACCCTCAGGTAGGGCGTGACTAGTCTTAGCCTCCATCTTCAGGCCTGCCCTTAGAACGTTACAAGGGTGGTCCCTTTTGCCTTGGGCAATGTGTGCCCTTCTATTGTTTTATGGAGTCAGTTTCAGACCTGCGTCCTTACATGATGGAACATTTTCAAAAGTGATACAGTTGCCTGTTTTCTTGAGGCGTTTCTCCTCGGAGCCCAGCTACCATCATGCTTTGTGAGACCCCAGGTTATTCAAAGAACTCATGGATGGCACTGTGGCTCACAATTCCAGCTGACCTCCTACCCAGCATCCAGCTCCAGCTTGTGAGCCACATGCATGAGCTATTTGGAAGTAGATTCTCCAGCCCCTATCATATTTCTGCATGAAACACAGATGAGCCTCTCCCTGTAAGCCCTGCCTACAATGCAGGAATACAAGCAAAATACATGATGGTTGTTTTAAGCAACTGAAATGTGAATTTGCATGTGAATAATGCAGCGATATTTACCTAGATCAGCAGCATCACATATATTCTATTAATCTGTTTTATTCGGGACAAAGCCCAAAAGCTAAAGGCCCCTGAAGAAGTAGAGGCAGAACCCTGATCACCCTTTTTTTTTTCTTTTAGAAAATACTTTATTTACACATGCTGATGACAGATTAGCTAAAGGACATTACTGAAAGGCATTATATAAGGGTTCTTTTTAAATGCTTATGGCTATTAGACTTGAGAAAATAACTATAATAAAGCGAGAGATAAAAAAGCTTTCTTTCTAAGAAGAAAGATAAGAAACAGAAAGGAAGATATGATTATGACTTAACAAGTTCACTGAGCAGCAGATGGAGTTATTAGTGAAGGATGAAAGATAAAAGATAAGAAATAAAGAGACAAAGGTAGTGGGGTTAACAATCTGGAAAAACATCAAAGCATCAAAACTAAAAAGGAAGATGTGTCTATTCAAAAAGTGAATCTATTACTCAGATATTAGTAAGGCCAATACTGTGGGTGTTTTGAAATCAAAGTAGTTTCATTTGAACACCTAAAAATGGAGAAGATCATGTGAAAAAATGTGAAGGACTGAGTTGAAAGGAAATATCAGAATTGATGTATCAGTCTTTAGACATTTAAATAAAGTCACATAGAATAGTTTTAACACACTCTGAAAGGGTCTTATAAACCATTTTAAGTAGAAATTGTACCTTTGAAATGTGTCCTTTCATTCTCATCTCCTTTAGTTAATAGTTAATTTGTATGAAGAAATATCAAAAGAAAATATCTATTTCTATTTTATCTTATATAGAAGGAATTTTAGAGATGAAAAATATATAATAGAAAAAGTAAGAGAAGCATTTTGCTGTATACTATAGTATGAAAGTAAGATAAATTTAAATAATTGATACATTTGGGGCAAAATTAATTTTATAGCAGTATGTTAAAATGACAAAATAAATATTTTAAATGTGATACTTGTTATTGCAAATATTCTTGTTATTGTTCTTGCAATTATAATTATTCTTACATTATAAGTGTGATTGAATAGTCTGAGGCATCAAACTTTTGATTTTGGAGTCTCCCATGACACATATCAATTGAAATCCTGACTAGGGGGTTTGAAATAAAAAAAGAAAGAAAAGACAAAAATGCTCAAAAACGAGAATAATTACAGTAAATTTCATAGAGCATAATTACGACATCACATCATATAGTGCCAAAAGTATAAAGAAACAAACCAAGGTTTACATAATGTCACTGATGAAAAGTTATTTGATTTTACAATATTCTGTTTACCTTATTAAAAGCCATGAAAACTATGTTTTTCACATCATGATCAGTTGCTATTCTCTGGGTGTTTTAGAACAGAAATATTTTGTACCTTAATATTAGCAGTTCACATCTGTATTTACACTGTGTAGTTGGGTGGTCAAATATTTGTTTCCTTTTCTAAAATCAATATTCCTGAAATATGTATTTCCTGATTTCTAAAAGCAACAAGCTTCCTTGGTGTTTATATCATCAGAAAACTTGCAGATATTTTTACAACTTACTTACCATTTCTTTCTTAAAAATTATCACCTTAAGGTCTTACGCTGAACAAATGAAGCACACGTTGAGGATCTATGAACCAGGAGGTCCTATTATATCATTATGTGCCAATGAAGAAATCTTTGATTTTAAGACACTGACATGATGGTATAACTATCATGCTATTATCTATTTTTATGTATAAAACTCAGATTATCTAAAGCAAAAAACAGCCATTTGGTTAAAAAATCCTTATGTATATAAAATGTTTCTAAAATATTCAGAGAACTTTTAGTTTATATTAATTTAGATATTTATTGGATTTTGTAAGGAGATAGCAGAGTTAGAGGAAAAGTGAGAAAAATATTTTCATTTTCTACTATTTTATATACACATTATATAAATGCAGTTATTATGTAAAAAAATTAAATAATTTGAAAAATGTGGTAGTTAGCCACAAAGTATTGGTAATGTCCAATACAAACCCATTTCCCTGACTTTCTAGGTCACTCCATAATTAAGACGTGAAGATAAATCAAAAAGTATTTGAGCTTGAAAGAGCAATAATAGGGGAATCAAGAAGCATAATGTGTGAAGAATGTGGGAGATAATAAATGCTTTCTGTGTGTTCCAATGATCACAAAACACAGACCAGTAGACATAATTACACTAATATTTAAGGACCATCCCAAACTTGTGAAATCAGTAGATATTTAGCTATTCACTAAAATATCAACAATAATGAAAAGAGATAAGAATATCCTACCTGAGGGACACCTGGGTGGCTCAGTCGGTTGAGTGTCCGGTTTCGGCTCAGGTCATAATTTTATGGTTTGTGGGTTCAAACCCTGCATCAGGTTCTGTGCTGACAGCTAGCTCAGAGCCTGGAGCCTCCTTCAGATTCTGTATCTCCCTCTTTCTCTGACCCTCCTCTGCTCGCATTGTCTCTCTCTGTCTCTCAAAAATAAATAAAGAACATTAAAAAAAAAAGAATATCCTATCTGAATTTTGCTCATTTTAAAAAAGAAGATTATTCAGCATAATGGAAAATATGCACCAAACAAATCATTGGGGTTTTGCTTTTAAAGAGTGTGAGAGTTGTTTGAAAATACAAGCAAAACTCAATCAGATATGAATTAATTCTGAACTGAAAAAGTCATTGACTTTATTGTCACCAAACAGAAGAAACAGGAGTCAGGACAAATTTTAGCTATCCAGGTAGCCTGTAGAAGTTAAAGACCTGGTCATGTTTGATAATTTTTTTTAAGATTTTAAATATCTATTTATTTTTGAGAGGGAGAGACAGACAGAGTGTGAGTGGGGGAGAGGCAGAGAGAAGGAGACACAGAATCTGAAGCAGGCTCCAGGCTCTGAGCTGTCTGTCAGCACAGAGCCCCATGTGGGGCTCAAACCCAGGAACTTTGGGATCATGATCTGAGCCAAAGTCGAACACTTAATGGGCTGAGACACCAAGAAGCCCCCATGTTTGACTGATTTAAATATATTCTGAGTTACCTAGTAGCACTACTGACTTAAAAGCAGGAGCTTTACTGGCTTTACCGCTTTTTTGTGTGAAGTAATCTATCACTACCTAAAAATTGTAAACAGATTCTTTGCAATGGGCTTCTTATTGTTTGGAGTTAAACAACATTCACATATGTAGTTTCATTCTCAATCAATAGGGTTAAGTCTTATTTTAATTGGTGCTTGCTTAAGTGAGAACTCTTTATTTTAATAGCATTATAAAACTGTCATTTCCATTCTGGACATGTTTCAACACGGTTACTTTAGCCCTCTGCCTGCCCAAAATATGTGTAAGTCTTTCTTGGATCTTAATCTAGAGAACCAGGTGGGCTGGAGATAAAAGAAAGAAGAGTTGCCCAGGAATTTCTCCTTCTCAATCTAATCTATATTCAGCCTCCAGCAATTTGTAAACATTATCATCTAAGTGTTACTTTCAGTTTATGGCTCACAAGGACTATTGCTGAAAACAAACTAATCTCCATAGAGAATCCGTGCTTTGCCCATCTTTCCATATTTTGAATTGATGGGTTGCTCTGTGACATCAATTATCTGATGAATCAAAGAAAAGTCATTGGTTTCCAGTTTGTTTAGGTCTTTTTCTTGTTGAAATGAGGATAGGAGAGTGATCACCTCCAAGTTTCTCTAATATGTCAGATTAGGAAACAACGTTCCCTACTAAATGTGAAATGCTTTTTTAAAAAAGATATTTTTACCCAAAGAAAATAGATAGTAGATATCAATGAATAGATAAACCTATAAAAATATTTTTTGATTTGGTGCTCCTAAATCACGTTCTAGTTTTTTCATGATCACATAAATATCAGTGTGTTTTCAGCTCCAGGCCTTGACGTCCTCACTTCTCTCTTCCCAGGCAGATAATCATATTTTGAATTAAGGCAACTAGTAAGTAGCCTTAAATCTTTAGAAAATATAACTGTTTGGCTTACTTAGTATTATCATTTCTCTAAAATACTCATAAAAATTTTATAAAGTAGACACATTTTTAATAGTCATTTATATTACTCATGGGTTTTCCATAATCATGAGTTTATTTTTTCCAAGAATTGTTATGTTTTGTCTTTGAGAGATAGGATATTTCATTCACAGATATTTAGAAATATCTTTCTAAAAAATGGGTAATTTTATAGCTAATTGTTTATATGAAGGAATTACAAGACTGTTTACTAAAACTTCTAGAAACGGTACCTTATGATTTTGTAAATAGTGTTGATCAAGATAAGAAAAAAATGAAAACACAGTAATTATAAAAAATATATAATATTATTTCTGTGACTCTTAATTTTGTGGTGACTCCATCCAGCCTCCTATAGTGTTTTAAGTTTTCAGAAAAAGAGGTGATAAAATATGACATGGGACAGAGTGTTAAGAAATAAAATAGCTACATTTCCTTTCTTCTCACAAGTCTCTTGATTCTCCCAGAAGCAATCATGTGGTTTCCACAGTAAGAAGAAAGAAATGTAGGAAATGTTGACGGATGCTAGAATTAAATAAAAAGACTTCTAACTTTCAAAGAAAATTAATGTGTGCATTAAACATTGTTTGAAAATGCCTTCCTTTAAATGTAAATTGTTATTGTAATCAGTCATGATGAAACATGGAACTAAATATGACATATATAACATTGGGGAATGTCTCCATTATTTTAAAGTCCTGTGACTGAGCTAATTATTTAATCTGTTGTATTTGTTTACCATGTGCTACAACCACAGAGGCGGCATCATTTACATGACTGGAATGAATTCCAGTAAAAACCCTTCATGAATAATCAAAGAGGAAATGAAAAATAAGTAAAATTAGTCTAAAGTAGAAGGAATATGAGGAAAATTACAAAATCTTAAAGATTTAGAGATAACATACATAAAGCAAATGCTACTAATGAAGAAGCAAAAACTGTACAGTACAGAGTTTAACAGGTAAGGGACACTTTATTCAAGGTTATTGCCATACGAGGCAGACTTAATGCAGTCTGAACTGCATCAAAGTAAAGGGTGCGAGAGATTTTAAGAGTTGGAGTCAGGGGACTCCAGACAACCTGGGTTTGTTAATTAGCCTTTACTCAAAGGAAAATTAGATTTTCTTGCAACTTCACGGCAGAAGGTAGTCATACAACATGAAGTGAGGTGCCCACCGAAGTTGAAGCTATGCCTCTAACGTGTCCACAGAGGCTGAGACAGGGGCACCATCTTCTTTGTTGATTACATTTCAAAGGGGTGATCCCCAGGTCCCTGTGAAAGACAGTCCTAGGTTTTAAAGTTGGCAAAAGTCTTTTTAAAATATTTTTTTCTCAAAAAGGCAGAAAAAGATTTTGTAATTACAAGTGTTCTAAGTAAATGTTCCAAGAAAAGACAGAAGAGGGACTTTAGTGGTTGGGCCACCTGTGGTGACAGGGCGATCAGGAGCCATAAAATTATACTTACACATAGGCAACCCCTCTTTCAAAAAAATTAAAATAAATTCCACATGTTTAGTTCTTGAATTAAATGAATGTAAAGACTTTAGTGAGTTTTTTATGTATTTCATACAATACATGCACAGAAAGATGTATGCATTTCTACAACATATAAATTCACTTGAAAAAAATGTCTATATCATATGACAAATAAAAGTAAGTCCATTTCCCATTTTTATATGCATATATATATATAATCTTAGACATGTATTTAATCTGAAGTGTATAAAAATACAATTCTTATATATATACATTTAAGATATCATATATATTGTAGTCATATATGTTATCTTAAGCCAATATCAATATAAGGATTACAAGCAATTTAGAGTACAGAAAATAGCTTTATTTTGGAGGAAAATTATATACAGTACAAAATTTTATGAAAATAAGAAGCTATTAATTCTATACAAATATGAGCCATTGGGGTAAAGTAGTCAAAAGTTTACAACACACCCAGAAACATTTGGACTTTTTTTTATAGTGACATAATATTATAAATAAATATTAGTAACATAAATGATTTAAAGAGCATTAAAAATGAAAATAGTTGGGGTTTTCATTTTCACTGTAGTATGATTCTAATTTGTAAATTTTCTTCTATTTCTTCCCTAGAATTTGAAGAAGGTAGTTTTTAAGCATAATACATGTGATAAACATGTTAATTATATCTGAATATTGTCATCAATAATAGACAATACAATTCTGGTAACATTTTTCCTCCTCTAAGTATTCTTGTTTCCTGATACTTACACAAAAAATACAGTGTTTTGGTGTTATGTCTTGTTCACCTAACTCAAAATGATGAGGCAAAGCAAGGTAAGAGCAAGTCCTTCTGGTGAATATGAAGTTAGCAACATTGTTAACATTGCTAAAAATCATGTTTTATTAAGGGACTACAAATAAGTGCTACTATATTTCATTGAATGGATGAAATGAAACAATTATTTGGTAATCACTTGTCTTTATATATATGTATATATATATATATATATATACACACACATACATATACATACACACACACACACACACACACACACACACACATATATATATATATATAATGTTTATTTTTGAAAAAGACAGAGCATGAGCAGGAAAAGGGCAGAGCAAGAAGGAGACACAGAATCTGAAGCAGGCTCCAGGCTCCTAGCTGTCAACACAGAGTCCCATACACACAGGGTTCGAACTCATGAACCATGAGATCATGACCTGAGCTGAAGATGGATGTTTAACTAACTGAGCCACCCAGATATCACTACTCCTTTAAGTTTTGAGGATCATTTTGGTCTATTTATTTACAATTTAATTCATTAACAATAAAATAAAATTCTAAAAGCTCAAACTAAGAAACAATCTGGTGTCCAGCGTGCTACATGATAAATATGCAGTCGTTATGGCTCCATAACAGAATGCTAGTCAACAGTGTTTTAAAAGATTACAGACATGAGACACCTGGGTGGCTTAGTTGACTGAGCATCCTACTCATAATTTCAGGTCATGTCATGATCCCTAAGTCGTGGGAATGAGACCCCAGCCATTGTGACCTCTATGTCAATTGTGCAGCTTGCTTAAAGTTCTCTCTCTCTCTCTCCCCTTCTGCCCCTCCCCTGCTCTCTCTGTCAAATAAAATTTTTAAAAAAGTTACAGACACCATTTCTTTTTTTAAAAATAGTTTATTGTCAAATTGAGATCATGACCTGAGCCAAACATTTAGCGAACTGACCCACCCAAAGGCTCCCGTTATTTTTATTTTTATCCTTATCATTTTTAAATAATAGAAGCTATGTTATCCAGGCACATGAAAATAGATAATCACATATAAGTAGTTGCAAAGCCATGAGAATGACTTGACAGTATACATTAAAAACAAGAATGCTCACTGACATTCTTCTAGGTTTATTTAAATGTAAGTTAGTTTATATGTTGTGTAATTGTGGTAACAGAAATAGAATTTAATAATTCGTCACATACATATAACATCCAGTGCTCATCTCAACAAGTGCCCTCCATAATGACCATCACCCAGTTAGCCCATCCCCCCAGCCACTCCACTCCAGCAACCCTCAGTGTGTTCTCTGTATTTAAGAGTCTCTTATGGCTTGCCTCCCTCTCTATTTTTATCTTATTTTTCCTTCCCTTCCCCTGTGTTCATCTGTTTTTTTCTTAAATTTCTTCTAAGATTTTAAACAAAACACGAAAATATGCTCAAATTATGAATCATAAAATTTTGAAAAAAGTCAACACTAATAAAAACATCAAAACATCAAAAAACACAACATTTTGAAAAGAAGGTGAAACATATTTCTACCTAACTTACATAGTCATTCACAATAATGTACTGGAGGAGTATGTTTATTAGTCTGTGGTATGATTACATTTCATAATATATGTGTGTATGCATGAAACTATATTATATACATTTATAGAAGAAGTGTACATTAATCATGTGAAACCCAGACATACAAATTAGATGCTCCAGAATATACACAAAAACAGTGTGGAATTATGGAGGAATATTTTTCTCTTGCTATTTAAAGTAATGAAAGTAAATGTTAGTAAAAAAATGTCAAATTAGTGTACATTGAATTAAAATAATTTTACTTCATTTTTCTCCATGTAATTTTGGACTCAGTCCCCTATTTATATTTTTTAAGAGACAAAATGTCTTCAATAAAACTATGAGCCTTTTCTACTATGGATAGTAAACATTAATCTAATAATATAAAACTTCATATTGAATTAAAAATATTTTGTTTTCTTTAATAAACATTGTACAGTTGACCCTTGAGCAACAAATAGGTTACAGACATGTAACTTTTTACTCCACCTAAAACTTAGTTAATAGCTAAAAGCCCTACTAATGACATAAACAGTTGGTTAACACGTTTTGTATTTTATATGTATTATATACTGTATTTGTATAAGAAGGTAAGCTAAAGAAAAGAAAATGTTATTAAGAAAATCATAAGGAAGAGAAAATATATATAGTACTGCAGTGTATCTGTTGTAAAACATCCACATATAAGTGAGCCCACACAATTCAAATCCATGTTGTTCAAAGTCAGCTGTGTGTGTGTGTGTGTGTGTGTGTCTGTGTCTGTGTCTGTGTTATGTAAGCTATATTGTATTTATATTCTATTTATTATCTATCTATCTATCTATCTATTATCTATCTCTCATTTACCTTATCTGCAGTCTTCCATTTCAAATATATGTTCTCCAGGACTTTTATTTTAAACCCTCAATATCTTTGCTCGCTGCTCAATAATGACCACAGATTGGGAAAATTATATCAAGAATAAATTGTGAAAGTATCTTTTCCAATCATTTTTACATTATTATTTTACATTCTCTATTCAATCGCTTGATGATGTAACAACATCACTCTAGTTCTATTTAAAGTGGACGCTTGATAAAATTTATAAAAAACATGGGTCTCAAATGTAGTTGTAATAGGCCATGTCTCCATATGAGTATAGTGTTTGGTAAAGTTAAAAGGAATCCTTAGGCTAAATTAAAATCTAAATCTAAAAAAGTTTGCAAGTTTACCTAAACACTTTTTTCATAATGCTGATATTAGCTTGTTTTATTGATATTTATTTTGCATTAAATTTATTTTTACACATATACATTTTCTTAAGACAAAAAATGAGGTGTTGCTAAGCCTCCTTTCTCATTCTCTTTTATTTAGACCTGATTTTTTTTAGAGCAGTTTTAAATTCATAGCAAAATTGAGAGGAAGCACATAGATTTCTCACATATCCCTCCCCCTAAGCTTGCATAGTATCCATCAATTTCAACACCTCCCCCCAAGTGGTATATTTGTTACAATTTCTCCTGAATTGGAGAAATGTAGGGGAAGTGTTCTGTAGCCCTGTGATTAGGTTTCAGTCTTTTAGTGAGCCCACACTTCTAGACTAGGGTTTTCACAAGTATTTCTCAGATTATTTACCCCCTAATACGCTAATACAGAGCTTCACGGACAGGTTGAACAGAGAGCTCTCTCAGAAAACTCCCCCAAGTATGCGGTTGAAATTGATTGCAAATAATACAACAGTAGAACGGAGATTTAGTTCATGGATTGGTGGTTCCATTCTAGCATCTTTGGGCACCTTTCAACAGATGTGGATTTCCAAACAAGAATATGAAGAAGGAGGGAAGCAGTGTGTAGAAAGGAAATGCCCTTGAGGAGAGTTCCCAGAGTTCTGCCTTCCCGTGTCACCTTAAGTTCCACAGCTTTAGTGTACTCAGGAAAAGACTGACCATCTTTTGTAGAATGTTTATACATTTTTGCATATTTCAATTTCAACTTAAATTTTTTAAGGCTTTAACGGCTCTATAAATTAAGATAAGTTTGTGCTTTCCTTGAAATG
>PJEM01000230.1:0-24364 GCA_004023845.1 Helogale parvula
CAGGGGACCATGGGGAGAGGAAGGGGGAAAGAGAGCGGGGATGAGTGAGGGACACAGATCAAGGGAGACTACTGAATACTGGAGACGAACCATGGACTGAAGGGGGAGGAGGGGAAGGGGGTGATGGTCATGGTGGGGGGCACTTGAGGGGAGAAGCACTGGGTGTTATATGGAAACTAATTTGAAATAAACTATTAAAAAAAAAACAAAACAAAAAAAAACAAACCCTACCTCCAGCTCTGGGCTCTAGGTCCCAATTTGATATCAACCATTATAAGCAGGACTCATGACCCTACCCCTCCATCACCAGCCACTTTCTCCCTAGTCTTCCCCATCTCATTAAGTGGTACTACCATCTACTCAGATTTTCAAGTCACTAACCTGGGAGCCAATCATTTTTCCCCTTGAACACCTACATCCAATTTGTTTGCAAATTTTTCAATATTTTCCTCCAAAATATATCTCGATTATTCCACTTTAATCTCTACTGTCACCATCGAATCCATACCATTCTCTCCTCCCTAAACCACTACAATTGCCCCTTCCCAGACCTTCCAGATCCCACTCTTGTTCCCCTCCATTCATTCTCCACACAGCACCAGAATGATGAGACAAAAATGTCAGCCAAACTTACGTTAAAACTTTCAACACCTCCCCAGCATCCTCAGGATAAGTTCCAAATACCTTAAAATTCCAAACAAAGCCCTTGCTAAGCTGAGTCTTGCTTCCTCCCAATGTCCTCCTTTACCATACTCACCTAGCTCTTTAAATTTCTTCCATACTGGATAATCTTTTGGTCCCCCAGCTGAATTCTACGCACTCTCTTCTTCATCTACCTAGAATGCTTCCCTCTTTCCTTCCTATCATCTGGCTCCATTGATCCTTAATCAGCACATCAATTCGTAAAGCATATTTTCTGTGCTACACACACCCTATCCCAAATGGATGGGATGCACTTCTACTGTGATCCCACAGCCATTGGTATTTTTCTAGTCAAAGTTCTTATCATACCAGGCTATATAGTTATTTGGTCCCTTCTCTTCCTTTTCCACCACATTTTGGCAGGGACTGTATTGTTTTCATGCTTGGAATCACATTGCCAAGAACAATGCGTGACAGAAATTGGATAACCCTTAGGGGTCACAAGGAACTATGGGTAGGAAGAAGATACAAAAAAAAACTATTTAGGTAGGAGACACAATAGAAACAAAGGTTAGCATGCCGATATGAGCACCAAGTGCAGGTGATGATAACACTTTGGGTTGACAAGATATTGGCTATATAAAATGGGGCCAGATACCAGAGGACCATGGATACCAGATGCAGGACCAATAACACCACCCTATATAGTCTAACACATACTACAACAAGATGCAATCAAAGAAGTCTTGGCTGGGAGTGTGATGATCGGGATTTGAGTCTTTATTTTTCTATGAATTAGCTGCATATTGTTCAACTTCCTCACTTGTAAAGAGGGGTTGGACTGGGATCACTTAAGTGCCCTTGACAAGCCTCCATCCTATGCCACAAAAGCTACTTGTCAAACATTTTTCATGCCACTGACTTACGCTTCTCTCTACATATTCTTGCTTCAAATTCCTGAATGTAGGTGAGTACCTATACATTCTTCAAGAGCTAACTCAAATATCATCTTCTCTGAAAAACCTTCTCAGTTATCCCAGGGATGAACTAATCCTTCCTCCACTTTGTACTATCACAAAAATGTATACATGTTTCTGTTACCACTTCCCACATTAGGACACATTCTATAAAGTGATTATAGCCATACTATTTTGTACAGATAAAAATAATGTCTAAGGAGTTCTAGCTTCCAATAATGCAAAATAGGCTCAAGAAAATAACTTTCAGCTATAACCATTATAAACTCTAGAAAAATAATTTTTAAACAACAGTTTAAAGACTCTAGAGAACAAGTAAAAGCAAGCAGAAACTAGGAGAGATTCAATACTGAAAGATGGGACCCTCCATGGTTGAGATCCAAAATTATTTGCCTTCTATGATCAGGAAATTCTCTAGTCTGTGTAGTAATATTCTTAGTGGATAGAATACAAAGGGAAATCTCCAGTTTTATTGGCCTGAGCAATTAGAGGAGAGAGTTTAAGACTGGCAGAGAGTCTAGAAATTAAAGGGGAAATCTAGAAAATGAAGGAATCAAGAAAATCAGCAATCTTCAAATTTTGACTGAACCCTGAACTGCATTTTAATGGCATGAGACTCAACAGAACTAAAGAAGAAAACAACAACTGAAAGTCTGAAAGAGCAGAACAGAAGTATCAGCACGTTTCTGCCACAGGAGAGACTGAATTTGGAATTCAAATTCTACCAGATTAAAGGGCCTTGGCAATCATCTTCAGATTGTCCACTGAAACTTCAGAAGGGCCATGCATGAGGAGGGAAGGATACATCCAAGAACTAAGGGATTCACCCCAGGATTGAGACTAAACCCATAATAGTCCCCTTCACACAAAGAATAAAATTAAACTTTGAGAAGGTCAAAGTGCTGTACCAGTCATCTCACTCCCTACTAAAATAAAACCCAATTCTCTTTGGAGGAAGATAACAGAATACAGAGTCTCTAAAACTTGTTGTCTAAAATATTCATGCTACACTAAGAAAATTATTAGACATCAAAGCTTTAAAAAGTAGCATGCGGTCAATAAAAAAATTAGTTGATAGAAAAAAAGCCATAAATTAGACTGTACTACAATTCTCCAGAGAAACAGAGCCAATAAGAAATCTATATAACTACAGATATAGATTTTTTAAAAGATTATATATATTTATTACATTACATGTAAAATAAATAATATACTATATATAGTATATTAGGTAATTATATATATCAAGAGATTTATTATAAAGAATTGACTCATACAATTATGGAAGCTAGTCAATTCCAAGGTCTGCAAGGTGAGTCAGCAAGCTGGATATTCAAGAGAGCCAAAGTTAAAGTTCCAGTCAAATACGAAGGCCTTAAAATAGGGGAAGCTATTAATGGTGTAGCTAATAATGGTGTAGTTTCAGTTCAAACACCAGCAGAGTTGAGACCTAAGAACACCCAATGTTTCAGTTCAAGTCTAAAGATAAGAAAAAAGTTGATGTCCCAGATTGAAGTCTGTCAAATGGGAAAATTCTCTTTTTTTTTAACAATCTTTTTAAAATTTATTTATTTATTTTGAGAGAAAGGGAATGCACATGCAGGGGAGGAGCAGAGAGAGGGAGAGAGAAAACCCCAAGCAGGCTCTGTGCTGGCAGCACAGAACCCAACACAGGGCTCAAATTTATGCACAGCGATATAATAACTTGAGCCAAAACCAAGAATGGGACACTTAACTAATTGAGCCACCCAGGCACCCTGGAAAAATTTTCTCTTATTGAGAGGAGTCAGCCTTTTTATTCTATTTTGGCCTTCAACTGATCACATGAGGCTCACTCAAATTAAAGAGGACAATCTGCTTTACTCAGTCTACTTGATATCAACATTAATCTCATCCAGAGACACCCTCACAGAAACACCCTGAGGCATGTTTGACCAAATTATACTGTGATAAATTAAGAAAATAGTTTAATCCTGTTATCAAACTTAAAATGTACACAGTTGGATATTTTTTAAAATGGAGTAAATGGAATGTACTAACTTACAACTCAACACAAAAGAAGGAACAATGAACAAAGGATATACAGAAAAGAAATAGCAAGATGATAGATTAAAATCCATCCATACCAACAATTACATCAAATGTATACAGATTATTCCAATGAAATCACAGATTTTATCAGCCAGATGGAAAGCAAGAACAATTTGTATTAATTTTAAATACAAGACACAAACAAATTGGTGGTAAAAAGAAGAAAAAGCTACCATACAAAGAATAAATACAAGAAAGCTGAAGTGTGGTGTATTATTGTCTTTCATGACAAAGAGTATTAACAGATAAATATGTGTAATTCAGAGAGATAAAAGGTCAATTTATCAAGAAGGCATGACAACCATCAATGTATACTCCCTTAACAACAAACTTTCAATACTAGTGGAACAAAAATTGAAGGTAATAAAAGGAATTAGACAATTCCATAATCAGAGTAGATTTTAACAGCCCACTGTCAGTAAGTGAGAGACCAAGTAAACCAAAATATCAGTAAGGATATAGTATATTTGAATGACACAATCATTTTAAACCAATTGATATCTAAAGAACACTGTACTCAAAAATTGCAGAATGCATATACTTTTCAAATGTACAGGGAACAATCACCAAGATGGACTATATCCAACACAACTTGGTGACAACACAAGTATATAAATGTCAGAGGATTAAAATTATACAAAGTATGTTTTTTGACTACCATAGACTTAATTTAGAAACCATTAACTATATGATATCTGAAAATTCCCAAATATTTAGAAATTAAATACTCCTCTAAATTATTCATGAGACAAAGAAGAAATCACAAAAATAATTTTTAAATATTCTTATGTAAAAGAAAACAAAAAACACAACCTATCAAAATGTGTGAGAAGCAATTAAAGCAGTATTTACAGGTAGGTTTGTGGGTTTTCTTTCTTTTAATGTTTACTTATTTTTGAGAGAGAGGGGGCAAGTGAGGGAGGGGCAGAGAGGGAGACACAGAATCTGAAGGAGGCTCCAGACTCTGAGCTGTCAGCACAATGCTGGATGCAGGGCTCCAACGCATGAACCATGAGATCATGACCTGAGATGAAGTCCAACACTGAACTGACTGAGACACCCAGGAATCCCAAAAGTAGATTTGTGGTTTTAAAAGCTTAAGTTAGAAAAGAAGAAAGGTTTAAATTAATGACCAAAAGTTCCATTTTAAAAAACTATGGAGAAAAAGAAGCAGAGAAAAATCCAAAGTATATAGATTAAAATAATACAGATAGGAACATAAATCAACATAATTTTTTAAAAGATAGATAACAAAGAAAACTAACAAAGCCAAAAGCTGTTCTTCTGAAAAGATAAACAAAACTGACCTAACTAGCATAACTAAGGGGAGAAAGACAATACAAAACACCTATTACTGATATGAAAAGGGTCTTATTACCATAGATCCTACAGACACTAAAAGGAAAATAAGAGACTGTTATGGACAACTTTTCAATAACCTGGACCACTCTAAATGAAAAGAAAAAAATTCTTGAAAACTAAAACTTATCAAGATAAATAGAAGAAGCAGCAGAAACAATAAAAAGTCCTACATCTACTAAAGTAATTGAATTCATGATTAAATACCATTCCCCAAAGAAAACTTGGGTCCAGATAGATTCACTGGCAATTCTACTAAACTTGTAAAGAAAAAGTAATTTGAGTCTTACAAAACTTCTTTAATAAAATAAAATAGAATCCTTTCCAGCTAATCTAATGAGGCCACAGTAAACTTGGCACCAAAACTGACAAGGACACAAGAAAATTACAGATCAATATCCCTCATTTTAGATTTAAAAAATCTCAACAAACGTTAGCAAATGTCCATGGTTTGGCAAGACAATATGGTTAACATGTCAATGTTCCTTCAAATTAATCTGTATAGATTCAATGCAAACTCAATAAACTTTTTCTAAAAAAGATAATTGACAAGCTGGTTCTAAAATTTTGAATGGAAATGTGAAGGACCTCGATTAGCCAAAACTGGAAAAAAAAATCTAAATGCTGTAGGACTTACACTTTCGGGATTGAAAACTTACTTTAAAGCTAAAGAAATTGGAACAATATGGTATTCCTGTAAGGAAGAAAAAAAAGATCAGTGGAGCAAAAAATCAGTGGAGCAGAAGAGAGTCCAGGAATAGACCTAAATATATATGGCCTGTCTACCTAACTATCTGTTTATTTTTTAAGTAAGCTTCACACCCAGTACAGATCTAAACGTGGGGCTTGCACTCATGACCTTGAGATCAACACCTCAGATCAAGAATTGGACATTTAACCAGGTGCCTCTGACCAATTTATTTTTGACAAATGTGCCAAGGTAATACATGGGGAGAAGGCAGTCTTTACAATAAGTGGTGATTAAAAAACTGTATATTCCTATAGAATTTTTAAAAATGAATCTCATTCCCTTCTTGACACCATATTTTAAAACTATTGCAGGGCACCTGGGTGGCTCAGTTGGGTAAGCCTCCAACTCTTGGTTTCAGCTCAGGTCATAATTTCACAGTTTGATGAGGTCAAGCCCCTCAGTGGGCTTCCTGCTGACAGTGGGGAGCCTGCTTGGGATTCTCCATCTCCCTTCCTCTCTCTCTCTCTCTGTCCCTCATCCACTTGTACTGTCTCTGTCTCTCTCAGGATAAATAAACCTTAAAAAAATTTTTTTAAACATCTCAACATAAAACTCAAACTATAAATTTTGTAGAATAAAACATAGTAGAATATTTTCATGACCTTGGAGTAGATGCAGATAAATAGCACTAATCTTTTTTTAAAAAAAAAAGGGGGGGGGGGATTGAATTTATAAACATTAAAAACTCTAAAACATAAAAACTATGTTTATATGTTGATATAATGATGTACCAACATAAAAAAAAACAATGCAGGGATGCAGAGTACAGTTTGGGGGACAATATTCATAATATATTTATTTGACAGAAGATTTATACACAAAATATAAAAAGAATCCTTACAAATCAGTAATATAAAGATAAGCCATCACCCACAAAAAGAAAACAACTTAGACACCTCATAAAAGAGATACATGAAGGTCTAACAAATTAAAAGATATTCAACATGATTAGCCATAAGAGAAATGTAAATTAAATTTCTAATGGGAAACCATTTCATACCAATTACATAAGCTTAAAAAAAAATGTCTGATAGGGAATCCTGGGTGGCTCAGTTGGTTAAGCATCTGACTCTTGATTTTGGCTCAGGTCATGATCTCATGATCTCAGTCCCCACATCAGGCTCTGTGCTGACAGCGTGGGACCTTCTTGGAGTTCTCTGTCTCTCTCCTTCTCTCTCTGCCTCTCTCTCTCAAGATAAATAGAAATTAAAAAAAAATTAACTGTCTGACAATACCAAGTATTGAAAAGGGGATAAGGTAACTGGAACTCTCATTACATTGCTGATAAGAATGTCAAATAATACAACTACTTTAGAAAAGAGCCTATCAATTCTGTATACAGTTACTTATACACCTGTTCTATGATCCAGACATTCAATTCTTGTAGTAGGCAGTCGTTAAGATGGTGCTAAATAATCTTTGTTTCCTGTTATTTTTGGCCTCGTACAATTTCCTTCCTCTGAGTAACTTGCTTCTAACACCAGAATACAGCAACATTGAAGAGATGTCACTTCCATTACTAGATTACAAAAGGTTGTCACTTCTATCCAGGTGGAAGACTCTCTCAGTTGCCTTTCCAGCTTGTACACTTTGATGAATCAAACTGACATCTTAGAGCAGCCAATATGGCAAGGAACTGAGGATGGCCTCCAGCCAGCAGCCTACTAGAAACTGAGGCCTTCAGTTCAACAGCCCACAGTTCATCCTGCCAACAACCACATGAGCTTGGAACTGGATTTTTTCTCAATTGGGCATTCAGTTAAGACCTAACCCCAGCCAATACCTATGTCACAACTTGGAAAGCGACTCTGAAGAAGAGGACCCAGTTAAATAGTACATAGATTTCTGATCCATAGAAACTATGAGAAAATAAATGTGTATTTTTTAAACCACCAAATCTGTGATAATTTGTTATTCAGCACTAGATAACTAACATAAATGTACATTTTCCCAAGAGAAATGAAAGTATATACACACAAAATTATTTGAACATGTATTTCCATGACACCCTAGCTTAAAACTGGAATGATGAAAGAGGTAAACTGATAAATAAATTACAGCATTATTATGCAATAAAATGCTACTCAGCTATGTTAATAACATGTTAATTATTTTAAGTGGTTTGATTGCTAAAAGAATACACAAGACTCAAAACAGTTTATCCTCAGGAAGCAACCTTGGTATATATAGGCAAAGGATATAATACAGTAGTAACAAGAGGTCTGAGGTCTAGACTTCTTTATCTTTTCATGACTGTGTTGGGTTGCCCAGGACCCATACTCTTTTTGGCTCTGAAACCACCACTGTCGTGTGTACAAAGAATCGTGGAATCAAGAAGCCAAAGCTCTGTTGGGGTAGGGGTTTCTTACAGTGATCTGGTTAACACATTATAGCTACGTGTCCAATCTCTGCTTTCAACCCTTCTCAGGCTCCATGAAAACCAGGTACAAGCCATCAATATAATTATCGTTAATGAACACACTGACAGGCTTGTATATATTGCCCCCAAACACCCACACATACATGGTTACAAAACATCACTTACCTCCAGTTATTAGATTCCCTAGCTTTGGTCAAGGGTTAATATAATAGTCTGGGTAATGCTGGAGGGAATTCTATGGTCGATCAGCTGAGATTAACTCATGCTACAGAAGCAATTAAACAAACTACTGATACACATACAATGAGCAAAAGTAGCCAGACACAAATGTAGGCATTGTGAAGTTCCCTCCATAGGAAATTCTAGAATAGGCAACACTAAATCATGGGGACAGAAATTAGAATTCTGAAGAAAGGAAAATGTTTGCCTTGGGGCAAGGAAAATAGAAGAAACAAATAGAAAAGTTTAAAATCAATTTCAAGGAAACTATTTCCATTATGTCCTCCAAATGAAATGGAAATCTGTACCCTATAGGTGAATTTGAAAAAAAATCAGGCTTTAGGGTCATATCTGGGTCCAAGTCCCAACTTCTCTACTTAGTAGAACTGCATCCTGGGAAAATTAGGTAAACTTTCTGCTAACCCTCAGTTTCTTGTCTGTAAAACAGAGGTAATTATTAGAATAGAAAATGTGTAAAGTATTTTGCATAGTGCCTGGCACATAGTGGGTGATTAATAAATGTTAACCTCTATAATGAACTAAATTGTGTCCACACCCCACATCCAGATTTATATGTTGAAATCCTAACCACCAATGTGACTATATATGGAGTTGGGGCCTTTAAGGAGATAATAAAGGCTAAATGAGGTCATTACCAGGAGTATGGCCACACCAGAACCCAACCATGCTGGCATGACTGATCCTGCGCTTCTAGCCTCAGCAATGTGAGAAAATATATTTCTGTTGCTTAAGCCACCCAGGATGTAGTATTCCATTATGGCAGCCCTGGCCTATGATATCACCACCATTGAACAGTCTCAATCAATGTCTTGGGTTAGAGGGACATTTTCATTTTTTCATTCATATGTTTAACAAATGAATGTACCTACTGTGTGCCTGACACTGAAGAGTGAATAAGGCAAAGTCATTATCCCCAAGGAGGTTAAATTCTAATAGGAAAGCCAGTAACTAAATGAACAATTACACTAAAACATCAGGTACTGATAAATATTGTGAAGACAAAGTAGCATGAGAAGAAAGTGACAGGAGCTGCTGTTTTACACAAATGGTTGAGAAACACCTCTGGTAAGTCGACACAAGAGCAGAAACTTGAATGAAGTAAAGGAGACATCAAGAAAAATCTGGGGGAGAGAACTTCCAGTTACAGTGAAGAACAAGCACAAAGTCTCTGAATGGCAATGTACTTGTCAAGTTCAAGGAAAAGCAGAGACCAGTGTTACCCAAGGAGATCACGAAAAAGGGACAAGAAGGGGGAAATTAGGGTGAAGATGGGAGCAATAGGTGAGATCATGTAGGGACTTGGGGGGGCACAGCAGAAACTTTGGCTCTTATTCTGAGAGATGGAAAATAATTAGGGGGGCTTTATGCAGACCATAACCTAATTCAACTTATATTTAAGAGAGTGACTCTTAGGATTGTCAGGTAAGCATCTGACGCTTGATTTCTGCTCAGGTCATGCTTTCACAGTTCATGAGTTTACGCCCTGCATCAGGCTCAGTATGAACAATGTGGAGCCTGCTTGGGATTCTTTCTCTTTCCCTCTCTCTCTCTGTCCCTCCCCTACTCACTCATGCTCTCTCTCTCCCAAAATAAATAAATAAACCTTAAAAAAAGGTACACTTGACTGCTGGGAGAGGGCTGGGAAGGACTCAGCAAGGAGGTCAATTAACAGTTTACTGCAACAGTTCATGCAAAAGATAATGGGGGGGACTGGTCTAGAGTGGCCATGATAAAATGGTGAGACAAAGTCAGATCCTAGATGTATTTCCAGGGAGAAGGATTTGCTGCTGTATTGAACACATAATACACAGGAAACAGAGAAGACAAGGATGAAATCAAGGAGGTGGATGGCAGAGGAAGTGCTATTGCAAAAAGACAAGAGGATCTGCATTTTAATCCTTGGCCCTGCTTCGAAGCTATATGACCCCACACCCCTCAGTGTGTTGGACGATAAATCTTTAAAGTGACATGAACCAGATTGGCTATGTCTCTAAGAACCATGTGAAGATCCAATCAAGTTCAAAATGCTTTGAAAAAGCAACAAAGACCACCAAAGGTTACCCTTTATTCATCTCCAACCATAGAACCTCCATCAACTGCTTAGCTGCCTCCCTGCCTCCCTTTTCTTCTCATGATGCAGTAATGCACTAAGTCATAAATAATGCTGACATAGAATCCATCACTATCTGGGGCACTGGACAGCATGTGGCACCCTGTGAGTAATGATGGCCTGGCAACCAGTGTCAGGTGGCTCAGGAAAATGAGTCATTCACCTTCCTAGCACAGACATCACTGAAAATGACCAAAGGAGCAGAATAGAAACTTTTTTTAAAACACTGCCTTTGCCTCTAGCTGCCTCCTTGTAAAGTGGCCATAACACAGCATGCTGTGTCCTTTTCATTGTAGTGTGTTCCCAATCTCTAGGGCAAGGAGTCTTGGCACTCATGGGGAAGATTTCATTTCAATTCAAGTAAAGCAGAAGTGGTGCCCTGCACTCTCTGCCCCAATGCCTGTTTTATTTTTCTCCATACACATATCACCACCCGACATACATTTTACTTGTTAACTGTCTATCACCTCCACCTATAAAATATAACCTCCTTGAGAGCAGAGACTACTGCCTGTGCTGTCTATTGCTCCATTTTAAGTGTCTGAAAGAAGGCCTGACATGTAGTGAGGCACTATTAATCTTTGTGGAATTAATGGATAGATGACTTCTTGAAAAGTTTTGAGTTGTCTCTGAAGATCATATATTAGATTTTTTTAAAATACATAATAGTGGGGGGGGCACCTGGGTGACTCAGCCAGTGAAGCATCCTACTTTGGCTCAGGTCATGATCTCACAACTTGTGAGTTTGAGCCCTGCATCGGGCTCTGTGCTAACAGCTCAGAGCTTGGAACCTGCTTTGAATTCTTTGTCTCCATCTCTTTCTGACCCTTTCCTGATCATGCTCTCTCTCTCTCTTCCTCTCAAAAAATAAATAAACATTAAAAAAATGCATAAAGAGATTCACAAAATTTTGGCATACAAATTCAGGGGGGTTATAGATATCTTGAGATCCATCCATGATTAATCAATTAATCAATCCATGAATAACCCTCTTAATTAAAATCCAGAAGCTAAAGGAGAGAACATGAACCAGAAGCCCCAGACTATAAACTTTTTTTAAATGGTGAAATTCTCAAATCTTTAGTTTGTTATTTCTTTATTTTTATTAAAGAGAGAGAGAGATAATTTATTTTTATTAGAGAGAGAGAGAGAGAGAGAGAGAATGAGAATCTCAAGTAGGCTCCATGCTCAGTTCACAGCCCAATGCTCAGGGCTCAATCCTGGGATCATGAGCTAGCCTAAATCAAGAGTCAGATGCTCAACCTACTGAGCCAACCAGGAGAATCCCCTCCCCAGACTTTAGATTTTAATCCTATCTTCACCAATGCTTTGGGCTTTGGGCAAGTCTTTTCCATACTCTTCTGATCTGTAAAACAGCTGGAATGGGCAAAGTGATCTATAGACCTTTTAGGTCTAACATTTAAAATTCTCTAGTGTCATAGAATGTAATTCTCTAATCCAAATCTTTCATTGTGCCAATGAGAAAATTAAGATTCAGAGAGTAAAAAGCACTACCCAGGTCAAATGAGACCTACTTTAAACTACTGCCTTGGACTTTCTAACTATGAATAAAACTTTTGGTGGATTTGGCGCTGTTTGCAGATGCATCTCCTCTGCTGCCATACTTCCTGCTTCTGAATGAGTCCCTAAACCTGGCGAGCAAAGCCGGGTGAAATCTTTTGCTGGTCCCTGCTGCTAGGCAAAAGATGTTCTTAAAGATCCAAAGGGCTTTCCCTCAGGTACTGCAGAGACTCTTATCTCCCTCAAGGCTGTCTTCTCCCCCTTCCTACTTCCTTTTTTTTTGAGCATTCATAGCTCACTAGTGACCCAAGTTAGAGTGTACCAATATGTATACATGCTTTCAAATAAATTATTTTCTGAGGTACCTAAGTGGTTCAGTCGGTTGAGCATCTGACTTTTGATTTCAGCTCTGGCCCTGATCCCAGGATCATAGGGTCGATGCCCACGTCAGGCTCCAGGCTGAGTGTGAAGCTTGCTCAAGATTCTCTCTCTCTCTCTCTCTCTTTCCTTCTCTGCCCCCTTCCTCCTTTTGTGCACTTTCTCTCTCTCTCTCTAAACTAAAAATAAATAAATAAAAATATTTAAAATATTTTCTCTAAAAACAAATACTAGCCACTGCTCCAGATTGACTCTGGTTTGACCTGAAACTTTGCCATTACTCAATGCTATATGTCTTCCTGTTCTTCTATTACCAAGATGCTGCTTCCAACTCAAGCCTTAAGCAATCAACATTTTTTATAGATTTGATTCCATTTCAGAGCCACGAAAAATTGGCCACTTATGGTTGAGTAAGAAGAAAGGAAAGGCATATCAGTCACCTCACCAGTTCAGCTATCCTTATCAGCTAATATTTCTATATTTCCTTATCAAAGAAGCTCATCCACATAGTAAAAGTTCAAGGTTATGACCAGGTAAGAAATGTTGGACTCATACAGAAGGTGTTTTGAAAAAGAAAATCCAAAAGTCAATGCCTGGTAAAGTGCTTGATTCATGATAGGTACTTAATTATTAGAGGGAAGACCAAAAAAAAAAAAAAAAGATGGATACTAGATGACCTCAATTTGTTGTTTTCACACCAACTTTTGTATTCTATGAAGACCAGATCATTGGGAAGATGTTTCCTGCACTTTCCACTCTCCCCAAGTTTTGTGTGCCACTTCCCATACTTAGAGACTAGACTCCTTAATACTGTCATGTAAAGAAAAACCAGCTTTGTATACTAGTTTCCTATGGCAACTGGAGCCAATTACCACAAACTGGTGACTTAAAACAATTAAAAGTTATTCTCTCACAGTTCTAGAGGGCAGAAAGTCTGAAATCAGTTTTGCTGAGCTGAAGTCAAGGGTCAGCGGGGCCACACTCTTTCCAGAGGCTGAAGGAGAATCCCTTCCTTGCCTCCTCCAGCTGCTGAAGTCTGTCAGCCTTTCTGGTCCATGTCACATCATTCTGGTTACTGCCACTGTGGTCACATTGTCTCCTCCTCTTCTGTATGAAATCTTTCTCTGCCTTGTTCTTAGAAGGACACATGATTGGATTTAGGGCCACCCAGATATTTTAGAATGATCTCTTCATTTCAAGACCCTTAACTTAATCACATTTACAAAGAATTTTTTTTTCAAATATGGTAACAGTTACAGGTCCTAGGAATTAGGATGTGGACATATCTTTAGAGGAACATTTTTCAGCTTACGAGTTATATCCAGATATACCTAGGACAACTGCCCTAGACAGCAACACCCTTGTCCCCACTAGTACCCTTCCTACTTTATTATTCTCCTTGAATATAGTTTTGGCAAGTTACCTCTTTTATTATTATTGTTATTGTTACTGTTATTTTTATTGTTATTATTTGTTATTTTGGTCAGAGGGAAGTAAGGGAATGAAGAGAGTGTTCCTTGTCCCTGCCTATAGAGGGAAAACTATTTCATGCTAGCTGATGTCCTTAGAAGTCAGTCTCCACAGATGGTCAGGAGGTCAGACAATTTGCATAAATTGTAACTAAAATAAAATCTGTGCAGACACCATAGCAGGAAAGCCATGAGCCACTATCTTCATAGTTCAGGATTAAAGGGCCAAATAATCACATCACCAAATGAGAAATAAATAATGGTGAAGTCCCTTAGAACAAAGCCTTTAGAAAATTTCAGTGGCTTTAAGGTTATTTCCAGGTTTTCACAATTTCTCTTTACATAAAGAAACCCCAAATCTCAGTCCAACCTCCTTCTTTGGAAGCTAACTATGGTCAGTATGGGGCAACCACTCTACCTTACCCAACCCCACCTATTCTGGGGGACCAACTCAATGCCCTGGTGGCAGAGCCCTGATAGGAACCCATCAAACTGTCCAGCACTTGCTTTGCAAGATGCAGCATGAAGGCATGAGTAGGAGGAAGGTGCCTTAGCGAGTGCCTTGACACCACCATATGTCCCTATAAGTGAGAACCATAAAAAGCAAATTGCAGATAAAATAAGAAAATCTTCAAGCAGAAAGTTGCCCCAGATTTGTGGTCTTGCATTAAATGCACCGCATTAGCTGTGCAAGTTCCCATAATTGGCTAAGAAATCACACAGCTGGGGCTTTCACTCAGCCCAGGGAGATGGAAATGACTTGTAGTCCCTGCAAACAGAAGTTTTTCATGTCTCTCCCCAGGGTAACCTGAATATTGGCTGCCACACAGAGTGTATTACTGCCCCAATTTGTTCTTTTTTCATTTCTCAGGAGATAAGATGCCACTGAAAATATTCATCTCATACAGATGCCATATGTGTCCTCCTACTGGCCTCTTCCAAAGACTTCTTGCCACTTCCCCTCTCTCAGCTGTCCCTCTCCCTAAGTCCCACCACCAGCAGCCAAGAAGGCTCACTTTGGTTTTCCCTGGGTTACTGAAGTAATCTTCTCACTGACCTTCCTGCTCCGTCGTCACCTCTAGTTCATCTTGCATACCCTAAGATTATATATCAGTTCATCATGTCACACCTCTGCAAGGGATTCCCCCATTGCCAATCACAACAGCCCATTTCCATCCACTGTCAGTACTAAGTATCATAACATGAAAAACACTTAAGCTATTGAAGATTGCAAACAATATATTTATTTTATATTAGACTAAATTTGAGGGTATCCTTATAATAAAGGATTATTGTCACTGACTCAACCTGATATATTTTCTTAAGTTAGAAAAAAAGAGTACATAAGTAGATATTTTAGCCAACTAGTGGGGATTTCATATGCCTCATGACCTCCTACCTGTACTCTTCATTTTGTGACAATTATGAATTACTGAAGTGGTATGGATTTGATTTTACAGTGAATCCAATTTTTTAGAGCTTTACCCACAGTTTAAACCCTATTTTTAAATTTATACCCATTACCTCATCTTGTAACAACAGCTTGATGAACTTTCACCTAATTTAAATGGTTGTGATCATATGACATAAAATATAGGAAATGAGACAAGTCAAAAGCCAATTCAGAAAAAAGTATTAATTTGCCAAAGCTAGCTCACTGAATGATCAGAAGGATATGTCATCCCCATTAAGCTGCCACTGGCAGAGAAAATTCACTATAGTTTTGAACATGAGCCTCAAACCCAAAGTCACAAGAGCATAATTCAGGTATAGACAGAATCAACCTTCTCCTCATGCTGGCAACTCCACATAGCAGGCTCAACACATAGATTTATGGATTTTCCACTGACTAACAAGTCTCCTGAACTATACCAAGGAGGTCAGCTAATTTGTAAAATGGAAAACAACAGAGACAGATGAGAGAAGAATGGGTGGTTTCTCTCTCTCTTTACTGCTCATGGATAAGAATACAATAAAAACATCCAAAGCATCAGCAGAGCCATACTACATCAAATCGATAGTGATGATGGAAGCAAAATTTGCAATAATGTATACATATTAATGATATATCAAATATCATTATCATATTGATAGCATTCAAAACTGGTAAATTCAGTAAGTTTTTTTTTTATTTAATAGCATAAGATGTCAGGATTTACTGATGCCTATTCTTTCATAGGCCATCCTCACTTTTATGGAAATAGAGTAGATATCTAAGGGGGAAAAACCCAAGACTCATTTTCTAAGATAAAACTTAATTGTGAAGGATTAAATTAGCCTATTTATTTTCCTTATGGATGACAATGCTTTAAGAACTTTAAGTGGTTCATTTTGCTGGTATCATGCTTCATAAGTTATGTTATGAATCGCAGAACAAAAAAAATATGGCATTATCTGCTTTATTTTCCTGAAACTCTGAGTTTTGTGCCTATTGAGTAGACAGTGAGTTGGGAGGTGCTATCAAACTCTATGAATGTTTATGACAATGTGTTGTACATACAAATTCATATGTATATATGTGCATACATAAGACATGCACATATATACATATATATAATCAAACATTTTTTTAAAAGTAGAGAACTGGAGAACTGTTGGTTCTCACTCATGTTACTCAATTGTTCTTCAGTCTTATTGTCCACATTCCTCAACTGGCACCATTTGCTCCATTCAAATTGCTTCTCTCCACCCACAGAATGAGCCTTGTCCTATGCCTTTCTTTTTGTCTGGCCTCCCTCTACCTGGGAAGCCATTCCTGCTTCTCTCCATCTTTCCACACCAAGCTCAGTTCTCACTTTGCACCTTCATGAAGCCTATGCTGGAGACCTACCCACAGTCCTCATACTTTAATGTACATGAAATGGAGGGAGAGCAGAGGTATATTTAAAATACTGAGCCACTCCCCAGAGATCATGACTCAGTAGATATGGGAGCCCAAGAATCCAAAATTTAACACTCCAATGAGCCAGAAGGAGGTACAGGTGATCTAAAAAACACTCAAGAGTCACTCCAGTGACCTTGCCCTCTAACACCTCTAAACATGGATTCACTTAAATCCCATTGCATCCAGGCATAGATTGTGTTTTCAACCAGCCTGTTTTCTTTTCTTTGACTCTGCTGACACATGGAAAGCATTCAGTAAACTTAAGTTGATGTTGATGGATACTCAGCATGATGGTGATAGACTTTCTGAATTATCACCAAATGCAGGAACCTTGGATGTCACCACATTTGATAATTTCAGGCCTTGAAGTGTCTCTTCCCACATTCCTCCTTCTTTCCCCATGATCTAGGGATGTTTCATTCTCTACTGCAAATCATGATAGCAACTCTGCAGGTTGTGTACAGAAGATACAAACCACCCTGCTGGAGAAGGCTGAGACTAGATGTAATGTAGTAGCACTCTGATGCATAACATTGTTTATTTCCCCAAAGGTAGAACACATGAAAAAAAAGTATTACATTTTCTGGAAAGAGTGATTCATATTAAACATACCAAAGATATACCTGACCAGAAAAGAAATCAAGCTGGGATGGGATATGGAGGCAGGTAGGAATATCTCATCTCTGGATGATCAGAGACCATTAGAGCTAGAGCAAACATCAATGTATCCAGATCCATGCACAGTAGTAGTCTTCTTGCTATAGGGGAAAATGTGTGTGTGTCCTGCTATCCCAGGCATCCTGGACCCACTCCTACCTTTGACTTCTGAGACCTTGCTCCATCAATAATATTCTAATTCATTCTTCTTCACAATGAGTGTATTTCATTTTAATCAAAAAATTATAAGCAGGCCCTTTTCTTCTAGACATCAGCCAGCAGCCTTCTTCCTGCTCCCATGGGGTGGGGAGAGGTAACCTGACTGCAAAAGCACTGGGAATCCAAGCTGAAAGATGGGTCCTTAGAGACATAAGATGCATCCTAAATCAAGCCATGCTGTATTTTTCATTTAAATGAGCCAATAAATTCCCTTTCTCAAAAATACAAATTCACTGCCGAAACATTAGAAAACAACATAAAAAGCACAAAGCTTCTTTAGTTTCATACTTTCAATTAATCCCCTGATTTCTTTTTAGATTAATTTGAGATTCTTGGTCATCTGTTTTGTTTGTCTGCTTTTTTGTTTTTCCAGTATTTCTGCCTCTGACAGAATTGCCAATTCAGACTGTTGAAGGTTTTTTTGAATATTTCTCAAATTTCCTGTTATATTAGCCTGACTGTGGACTTATCAGCTATTCCACCAGATTTTGCACACAGGATAAGGCCTGATCCCTGCCTGTATCAGCCTAAAAAAGCTTGGGAATGGAGGAGGAGACCCAGAAACCTTGGCACCAGCTCACCATGTCAGTCCTCCATATCCCACAAAGCAACTGCTTATGAACAGACTTTTGCTGTGCATTGACTTATTCCTAAGACACCTGCGCCAGATAGGTCTGAGCCACTGCAGATGTGGTGACAACACAGCTAGCCCCAAAGCCATGGGATGGGAAAAAGAGCAGAACTTCAATATCTGGGGAAGTTGAAGTTGCCCAGTGCCACCTTGCGAGTTTTAAGTACAATGGGAATGTGGGGATGATCGTTTTTATATGACTGCTATGTGAACTATAGATTTAGAAGGATGAATAAAATGGGGTTAGAATCATTATAAATAATGAGATTTTATGCCACATGAAAATGAACCTATTTCCCCAAACTAGGCAACCCTTAATTCCAAGGGAACGTGAGAGGAAGTCAAAGAGATAAAGAACTCTGAATTTGTAAGGTTTCTGTATAAGCCCACTAGAAACAGAGAAGGAATGGTAAAAATCTTAAGGAGAAATACCAATACCTACTTTACTTGCTTCTTCCCCTTCACTCTCATATCCTTAGGTGATAAAACTAGGCTTAGCAAACAGCTTGGAAACTGATGTCAAATTTAAGGAAAGGAACAAAGACTATTTCCCAAGGTGTGGGCATAAATGTGTCTAGCTATTCCATCTTCTGCTCATTGCTGATTAGCACTCTGAAAAATGGGCTTTTGTCTTTCTACAAGCAATTTCACCACTAGCATGCCTCTCTGCACCTCTTCAAACCAAATCCTATTATTCTTCATAAATACTCCTCAATAACAGGTAAAATAATTTTTAAATTATTAAGAAACATAGAAAGTATGTCTTGAGAAAGGCACTGTGTTAAACATTGATATAGATAAATTCCCCCACAATAATCCTATTATTTAGGTATGGTAGTATCTCCATTTTACAAATGAGAAACAAGGCTTAGAAGGGTAAGTAGTTGTAAGGAACAGAGCAAAGATACTAACTTGGGCAGGCAAACTATGACCTCCAAAAGTTCTTCCTACATTTCCTGAACACTCAAAAGTGTCAGTGCCACATGTTTTACTCCTTGTTTATGCTTCATATAGCACTTGAACTATTCATTTCTATTATAATAATCTCAGGGCTGTGATCTTCGTATCTCAAATGAGATTATTAGGCTCATAGAAGACAGAGGCCGAGCCACTGATACTTGCTTATCTACCCTGGATTATTAGGCAAACAGTACCTGCTGAATGCACATTTGTTGAAACCGAGTCAAGTAAAATCAAAATTAAGGAAATTATCATGTACAGAGGGTAAGAAAAATCCATTAACATTACACCTTGAGTTGAAAAACTGTCCCCCCATTAACACTCATGTCTACAAAACGTCATGTGGCTTTACATTAAGTCTTCCTGCCCATGATCTCCCTTGCAGATCAAACATTATTAGAGAGTCCAAACAATGTATTCACATTTTACAAATTATAATTTCAGTACTTACAAAATGACTGGCCAAGTTCACACATCGAACAATTATTTTATAACGTGAGGGCAATGGATGACAGAAATTTAGAGCTTGAAAGAGTTTTGTATTCAGACCCATATGTGGCCATTTATGTTCTCAATACTTATAAAAAGAGACATGAACTCAGTTCAGTTTCCACACCTGTAATATAGAGACAACAACTCCACTTTGGTAAGATTTTTTGTAAAGAAAAGAACTATTATTTGGAAAGCAACTAACATTGCTGGAAGCTAATAGGCCCTATTACATGGTTGCTATTATTATTAAGGATACAGTAAGGGCCATGAATGAGAACATAAGTTTGAGAGCCCAAAAGACCTAGGTTTAAATCCCCAGATCTTTCATTTACAAGCTATTTGACCTTGGGAAATTTACATAACTTTTCTAATCTTACATTTCTTTACTCAAAACTGAGATAAAAGACTTCCAAAGCCCTACCATGACAGAGTACCTTCTACTGGACAGCTCTCTTGTCAAATACAACTATAGAATATGCACAAAATATGTTAAAAAAAAAACTTTGAAGCCATTGTAGCAGAACCAATGAAGGCAGAACATGGGGCACTATGGCTTTAGAGGGATTTTAGAAAGAAGCTATTTATTTCTGGCTTTTTTCTCTGAAATAATTTTCCAAATTATAGTGTATATGAATAGAGCCCAAGAAGAAAATGGCAGCCTAACTAGCTGAAGAGACCAAAGTCAACATTCAGAGCTAACAAAGCAGGTGGGACTTGAGGGCAAAGTCCAGTAGAAAAATAGAACCTGGGCATGGGGAATATATTCCTCTCAAATTATTGATCACATTCTATGCATAGAAAGACTCCAAGGCATGCAGTAGCAAAAAAAAGCAACTGGAAGCTTATAAATCTAAGTATTTATCTAAATACTAAAGCTAAGTATCTAAAGTAAATATTTCAGCCATCACATGATCCTGAAGAGATGGAGTTTATAGTTCAAGTCCCAAAAAGGTGGACAAGCCTTTGTAAAAGAAATCCTAAGGTACAATGAGTTCACACCCTAGGAATAAGATCCACAGCCTAGGATTAAAGGCAAAACTGAAATAGGCCAATCATAAGAAAGCCTATGAAAATATCAAGCTGATTCACCTGTGTTCTATCTGCTTCCTGTAGGAGGAAACTCAACCTCTTCGGAGAAAGATAACTTCACCTAAAACTTTACAACTTTTTATCCACAATATCCATTATCTTAAAAAAACAATTATAAGGCATGCTAAAGGAACAAAAACAAAACAAAATCCAGGACCAGGATCAGTAACTAAACATCAAAAAGTTAAGGGTCAATAGAAATAGACCCAAAGATGATTCAAGGTGGTAAACATATTATACAAGAACTTTAATTATGATTGATATGTTCAAAATAATATACAAATTTACCAAACAACTGAGATCTATTTTAAAAATCAAACGAAAATTTTAGAATTGAATAAATACATTTATATTAAGAGTTTAAAATATAGGTTCAATAGATCAGAAGAGAGTGGAGTTTTTTTATGTGCTTAAAAATACATGTAAAATTCTTGGCTTAAAAGAAAAGAAAACTACAATAAAATAAAAATAAAAAGAATAAAATAAAATATATGTAGACTTAAAATATATAATAATAATAGCATAAAAGATGAGAGTGGCTAATGAAGTTCAACTATTTTAAAGTTGCTACATCATTTTGAAAGTGATAAACATACTAATCTAAGAGAGCCTATAATAAGTCCAGGAAGCATAATGGAATTTCTAGGGAAACCACTGAAGGAAAAACAATTAAAAAGCTAACATTAAAGAAAAAAAGTGTAATAATGAAAATAATTGATTAATCCAAAATAAAGGGACAAAGGTAAATCAAATAGAAAACAAATAGTAACACCATATAATTAAACAGAACTATCTCAGTAATTAAATGTAAATTGACTAAATATTCCAATTAAAAGACATTAATTGTCAGACTGGATAAAAAAGCAAAATCCAATTACATATTGTTTACAAGACACACACTTTGAATACAAGGACACAAGGGATTTTTTTGCAGTGGGTGCAGTCAATATATCTTCAAAATAGATAAAACAATAGCTCACAAAATAAAGGTAAAGATCCAATCATAGTTGGAAATTTTACCTACCTTTCTCAGTAACTGATAAAATAAACTGATTTTAAAAAGTCAGTGAGAATATAGAAGTTAACACGATCTGTCATAATTAACACATGTGTAACATTATATCCAATAACCACAAAAATATGTGTTATTTTCAAGAGTATGTGCTAAGAGCCACATCGGCCTCACTGGATGACATGGTCACAGTAAGGAAATGGTAGACGTTGCACGGCTCCTGCCATGAGGGACGAAACTGGTATCTCCTTCTGCTACTACTGCTCATGTGAAATTAAGCCTGTTGCTATTGATTAGGCCTCACAATGTTCAAATCAGGCCGATATTCCCCACACAGTTACCCCATAAGAAAAGACATTTTCCTGTCCCTGCATAAGAGATTTTGAATCAAAACATTATGAATATTTGACAAAAGGCTCTTCTAATGAGCCTTGCAGACCCAAAACATAAGGGGCAAAGAACACAAGAGTTACAATTAACTCTGGCCCAGAGAAGAGGAGCCTAACTTACAGATAAGAAACAGACAAGGACCGGACATAAGTTGCTGCATATATCTTTGCTATTGGAGTCACGAATACCCTTCTTTGTACTGACTTCAGTTATGAGGATGGATAAGAAACTAGAAGCCCAGGTGCAAGGTCAACACACACAGGGCCCCCATTATGCTTACATCAAAGAAAGGACTTTCTCTAGCAACTTGTTAACAAACATTCTTTCTCTTGTGGTTAAGGAGCTAGATAAAATAACTCCCAGCCTATCTATATACAATTTAACCCATGTTTTAGTTTTAGTGTTACTAACTTAAATAATATGTATATTATTTTGTTTTTTACTAAAAACATCTTGTTATTCTCTTGGTTGTAAAATTTACTTAACCTTACTGTAAGTGCATTACTTGGTTATGACATGTTAATTAAAAACAAAGTCATAATTATTGGCCAAAAACCAACCCGTACAAAATAAGATAGGTTTGTTACTTTCTTAACCTTGGGCACTGAACAGAGATGCCTGCCTGGTGATCAAGAAAGAAACTTGTGGCTCTCTCATCTCTCGCGCACGCGCCGACACCATCTCTCCTTCAGGGAACCCTGGACCTGCTGGAGCTGGACTTTGACAAGTATGTAAAACATTTACCAAAACAGACGTGATAAACTATGGAAGTAATGCCTCTGAGGCCCAGGATTATCTGAGCAAACACATCCATTCACGTGGTTTCAGCAATTCCGCAGTCCCTAACCAAAGTGTCTTCAGATCTAATTCTCTTTTCTGGTCCTTATCTGGCTTCTCTGTCTCCTTTCTCTTCAATTCCATCCACTTTCCACATTGCTGATCCCAGCATATCCGTGCTTAATGTTGAAGAACAAAATATTTGCTTATTCTTAAAACTTACCCCTTACATAGATTGTCTGTTAATGGCAAAGAGGACAATACTAACTCTATAATGGAGAATTCAGACAAGACTTTGACTAGGTGATCAAAATTAACAGTACCAGGGATGGCAGATGGACATTGTGGCTCTGGATGTACTCCCCCGGGACGGATGCAGTATCAACTACGGAGTATTCCAGCCAGGAAAGTAGAGCCTGTTTTTATGAGGCTCTATATGAGGAAACATCAGACTAACCCAAAATAATGAGTATTCTAGAACAGAGGAAGAGGGGCTTAATTCTTTCAAAAAGTCAATAATGTAAAACATGAAGAAATACTAAGGAACTCCTCCAGATTAAAGCCTAAGGAGACATGACAACTAAATACAATATGTGATCAGAGATTGCACCCTATTCTGAAGGGCAAAAATGGAATAAAAGTTGTTATTACTATATTGGCTTATGGTTATCTGTCAAGTGACAAAATTAGAATATGTACTATACATAGATAAACATTATATCAATGTTAAATTTCCCAAGGTTAATAACTGTACTGCATGCAATAAAGTATTTAGAGATAAAGATATCTAACTTATTCTCAAATAATTTGGGGTAAAAATATACATTGAGACAGTGAGAGATTAAGAGAGAGAGGAGAGAGAGACACGTAGAGGTGACAGGACACAAAGAGTAATAAAGCAAATAAGGACATTTTAGTAATTAATAAATCAGATAAACAGAAGAACAGAAAGTCTTTGTACCATATTTGCAAGTTTTCTGTAAGTTCTTCAATATTTCCACATAAGATCCTTTATAAAAGTGAGAAGTAAAACTTGAGGATTGTCTACAACCTAGCATTACTTCTTTAAATTTATGTAAGCATGAGAACCACCTGAAGACTTAGTAAATGCTGGGCTCACCTTCTACCTGCATCCCCAGAGATTCTGATTCCAAGGATCTATGTAATTCTATGTAATTCTGAGGTTTCAGGCACATTAGCCTAGCATATTAGTGTCCTAAGAATGGAATGTTCATGATTTTAGGAAGTACGTAATTTGAAATTAAATAACATTCATTTGAGAGGGGGCAAGATGGCAGAGCAGCATAGAATGTTTTTTTGCCTCTCATCCCTGAA